>JBBMOE010000011.1:3536313-3611926 GCA_037975065.1 Chaetodon trifasciatus
TCTCTCTCTCTCTCTCTCTCTCTCTCTCTCTCTCTCTCTCTCTCTCTCTCTCTCTCTCTGTATCCCCCTCTTTTGCTTTCCCTTTGCTTGCATCACTCACATCTGCCTTTGTAGAGTGAATTAGTAAAAGAGCGCACTAATAAAAAAGCAGCCAGCCGGAGCTGACTGATTGAATTAATAAGCAACATAATCATAGCTGATCTGTAAAGTTATCTACAAGCCAAAGCATTAGGCGCACTGGGTGTAGCACGCTGGAGAGCGTCTGGCTGCCTGTCACATCTCTGCATCTGCTCTCTGCTGCTGTCAATCCCATCTTCACCTAATTGCTTGAGATAGAGGGTTGCAAATTGCCTTAAAGAGCTCCCCCTCTATTTGATTTTGCTCAAATAAAAACTTGGAGATGCATGGTTTGCTTCTGGCTGCCTCTTTTGAATGTTTACTGCAGTCGAATCAAAATAAACTGAGACATTTAGAGTCCCTTCAATTTCACACACCCAAAACACCTGCAGTCGTAGTTTGAGAGGGATTTGATTTGGATATCGTGGCATAACAGACTACAGTGCTTAACTGTTGGCACATGCTGCTTAAATTTTACAGAAACACTTCCTCAGCCAGCACAAGAATCAATTCAGGATTCCCAAAACGCGCCATGTGGCTGTTACATAGTTCTCCAGCTTTACACAAGATCACACATTGTTCATGCGTTCGCTGTGAGGCGTCTAAACCAAAAGAATGCTACATTTCATCAGTGAATTAAAATTCATGGCATCAAGGCTTTGGGTTAAAAGCGCCTGACAGGAGCTGCATCCAGCTAGTCTTCACCGTAATGTCATCGGAATGCATCGCACTAAATTGCTCTCATTGTCTGCAGAATAGAGCAAAGGATCTTGGGAGATGTTTGGGGGAGTTGTTCAGCTTGGTTATGACTCAAAAAAACTGAATGACTTCAAACTGAGCTCTTCCTGGGCAAGGCTAGCAACACCTCAGATACTGGGATTAAAAGGGCGTACTTGATATTTTCAGCCATTCTCGGTGCAACGCTCCTGGGATCACAAGGTTTGTGAGCTGGTTGGTCCATCGCTTTGGTCCAGACTGAGGTGTTGGATCAATTTCTAGGAAATTCTAGGCAGATATTCTCAGTTCCCAGAAGATTTATCCTACTGGCGTTGGTGATCTGGGCTAATTGGCTGACATTTGTGGTTTGAAGTTAAATGTCTTGGCAATGATTGAATGAATTGCCAGCACATATATATATATTCCCTTCAGGATCGATTTCAATAGTTTAGTGATCTGCTGACATTTCATTTAGCACCACCATCAGGTCAAAATGTCCATCACTTTGGTTTATGACCAAATACCTGCAAAATTAATTACATTCCCATCAGCCTCAACTGTACTTTGTGTTTATTACTAATTTGCAAAAGCATGCTAACATCCTAAACTAAGTCTTCTAAACATCAGTGTGGTCACTGGGAGCGTGTTAGCATGCTGACTTCAGCATTAAACTCAAAGCACTGCTGTGCCAAGTACAATCCACGGACTCAAACCTGTCTCCAAGAACTTAGCTTTATTACAGCTAATTTGCATTTATAGTAACATTGTGCTGACAATATAATCGTTGTCTGGATTATGTTCAGAGACCCTGATTCTTTGAGTGTTGCAGGACTGTGACATCAGAATCCAGGGTTCAAGTCCATTACTTTGGTCAAGGTTTGGGAAAGATTGTGATTTTGGTTAGATAATGAATAAAAATTGTATGTATTCTGTATTAAAACAGATCATAATTTTTCTCTAACATTAACCAAGTGCTGCTAGTGCCTCAGCATATCACTAACAGCACTGAATGATGCTGTAGTCACTATGAGGGGAGAGTGCGTTGCAAGATTTGCCTGTTATGGCAGAAAGCAATTGAAATACATTGTTAGTGATTATTTTACTGATGACTTGCCAGGTATGTTAATTAGCAACATTTCCTCATTATGTTAATAGAAAACCTCAGTCGGTCTGCATTATGTTTCCCTCAAAACAAATATGCTGTTGCAGATTAGTTGAACATAAACGGAATTTCTAGTTCCATATGAAGATACACATACAGCTTATGGAGCACAGCTATAGACTGCCTGTGTATTGCAGATGATGTTTTTGTAAAAGAGGGAAACCTAATTCTTACGGTATCATTGAGGGTGAATGTGTAAAGGTTACAACACTAAATAAATGACGAGATCCCACATAGATTTTGAAAGGATACTCAATAAATACAGTACTTGGCAATTTTATGTTGCGAGGGAAAACAAATTGGCCAGTGCTCTTGTGTAGTGTAGTTTTTTTTTTTTTTTCATGTGCTGTTGTTTGTCACTGCCCTGCAATTTATTGCATAGCACTCTGTTTAAAATGCTGGTACAAAAAAGTAAAGCAGAGCGGTGCCTCAACGAACCTTATAAGAAATGTAAACATTACTTTTTCACCATATTTCATGTTTGTTTGTTTTTTACAGCTAATCTATATCTCATTATATCCACCTATTTTATGTCAAATCAAATTGTTTTCACAGTGTAAACAGTGAGTTTCAGATTGGATCTAATGCTGCACCAGTAGCCAGACAAAACCAGACAACCAGACAGATCTTTGACAGCTCCAGCTTCACACCCTCCCATCAAATAAACCGGCCTCTCTCTCACTACATGACACCCCGCTGATTTTCATTTTTCAATAATCACACCCTACATGCTGTCCAATTCCGACGTCCTCTATCAAAAGAAAATGACATAGGATTATGGATCAAGATAACAACCATGTTATATTTTTATATCATGCTTCACACTGAGCCTCACAAATTTTTGTCCAGTGTTCAGATATCCTGTCTATTTAAAACGAAAGAGCTCCAACATCCACAGCTGACACGTCTCTACCTGTGTCTCCCTCCCAACATGGAAATACCATTACACATGGACAGCGTGTACAGCATCAACACACTGCACACGGCAATCAGCAATGCCACATACTCACTAATGCTCACGCCCTTGGCTTTACCTCAGGCTGCCGCTGTGTTATTAATTCCCATGTAGAGGTATAGATGTTTATTTATCCACAAGATTCCTGTAAATAATTGGTGTTTGTGGTGGAGAGCGGCACTGTGAAAGAGTCACTGATACCCAGTCTATTAACTTGTTGACACTTTGGGGTCGGACTGACTCTGGGCTAATGTGGAGTGTGACCGAGCAGAACCATCTTCATTATCCCGGCGTAATGTTTCATCGCCCCAGGCTTGTGCACTGATGACCACCCACTTCTCTGCCCCTACCTCTCTTCTTCTACTGCTCCGTGTCCCTATCTCCTGTAAATGTGTGGTTACGAACGGCTGCTTGCCATCCAGCATTTTTTCAAGCCATCTTTCCCACTGATTTCTCGTTTATTTCACCCTCCGTCCATCCATCTTCCTCCACTTCCATCTTTCTCTGTGGTGTCAGAACTTTATTGCATCATCTTTCTTTGGTCTACTTGCACTCATATTTCTTATTCTCATTTTGCTTTGCCTTGAGATGTTGCCATCTGTCTGCACTTGCTAGCCTGGCTGCCCTTGTATTATTTGTACATCTTCTTTACAATTTTGTTGGGCCAAATCACAGCTGCTCTCTGCAGTTTTCTCTTTCCTCACACTTATTTCGCTCTGTGGCGTCTTGAGGTTTTTCAGCTGTTTTTGAGGTAACAGAGCCGGGCCAGCAGGACGTCTCTTGATACCTGAAAGAATTTTTGATTGACTGCTGCTGGAAAATATTGTATTTTCCATGTCAATAGAGACAGTTATGAATTACTGCTATATGAGAAAAGCAGCGCTATATAACTAAAAATTGCATGCTTTGCTTTTAGTAGTAATGAAATTTCAGTTCGAAGCTGTGACGAGGAGTCAAGGGAACGCAGCGGCTTTTGAAACATGTCCCCATTTTACTTTATTTGCATTCTTGATCCTTATTGTAAACCACTGCACATCTGCATGAGCCATGCCAATTAAAGTTCAGGGAGTAAACAGCTTCAGAATCATTATGCAGTGGAGGAATAACAAGTAATATGAAGCTGTCCAGAAGAATCTCTCACTGCCTTTCCACTCCTTCCCCAGACTGTCATCTTGTCACTTGC
Organism: Chaetodon trifasciatus; assembly: GCA_037975065.1. Classification (NCBI taxonomy): domain Eukaryota; kingdom Metazoa; phylum Chordata; class Actinopteri; order Chaetodontiformes; family Chaetodontidae; genus Chaetodon; species Chaetodon trifasciatus. Next base: position 3,540,448 of record JBBMOE010000011.1, read on the forward strand.
TCTGTCAGGAGCTCTTAAGTCACGCTAGCATGGATGCATGAAGAAAAACAAATTACCTTTTCTTAGTAAGATTAATTAACACAGATGTGAGGAGGAAGAAGGAGAGGAAGAAAAAAGTGGAAATCAACCAGGTGCAAAGTATTGATTCAAATCCAAAATGTGACCTTTATAACATAGAATAATCATCAACTGTGTTCGTGTAGCACCTTTCATACAGGAATTCCAGCTGATGGTGCTTTACAAGAAAGAAATCATATGCACCAAGTGAGTGCTTTACATAGAAAAGACAGAACGGAGATAAAAACAGATAAAAAATGAATGTAAAAAAAGATGGAGATGAGGATGAAAAAATGACCACACAATAAAATATTAAAACCTAGGTAAAGAAATAGAGGAGAATAAGGATAAAAATCTGAAGAAGCTCTAAAAGAAGTCTTCGCTTGGTGTCTTTCTGTGGTTCTCAGACACAACGTCATTTTTTTCCTTCTCTACAGATATTGATTCACCACAGGTCTTGATTACACCGTAGCAGGCATTTCACAGCTGCCTCAGGACGTCTTCTCATGAATATAATCTCACTGTGGGTCTTATCTACCTATAGGGCACAACCCAGTGTCGCCCCAGAGACCACCGTATTCACAAGTCTTCATTCACTTAGAGCAGAACAAGGGTAAAAATATAAATAAGGATAACGCGTCAAATCACAGCATAAAATGATGAAATATAGGTTAAAATAGATTACATGCAATGCATAAAATCAAGAAAATCACAACATTGTAAAAGAAATGCAGCAGTGTGTGAGCTTGAGGCAAAGCACAAAAGTTTCAGCCCTGTATCAGGAACCAATAGCTAGTTAGTTAAATGCCTAACTAAAGAGATAAGGTTTTAGCTTTCTTTATAATATTCAGTGAGCTGGCTTCCCTGACATCTGTAGGCAGTGTGTTCCAGAGCTTTGGAGCCTCATGGACATCCCCAGTTTTCTTTCGACTGTTGCTGGAAACATATCCTCCCTTATCCTATGTACAAGTTCCCCACTCTGTCCTCCCCACACTGTCTAATAAAACATGAATGACACATCCTGAGCTACACCTTATTTTGCTGTTGAATTCAATATAAGTCACTGTGAGAGAAAAATTTAATCCATGCTTGCCGTGGACACTACAGTATATGGACTTTAAAGGAGCTGTACTTCAGAAAGACCGAAGAAATGTTGTTGATTTTTTTTTTAAAAAAGAATCTGATGTAAATAAAAAAATGGATGGGGGGAAGGTAAAGCTCTGGTATTGTATGATTTATAGCCATTCATTAATACATGTTTTTTATATTTGGAAATTCTGAATCCATAAAACAAGGCATGTTGTCTCCTTAGAGGATTTGACAGTGTTACTGGGTCCCTGCATTAGAAGCTGAATCCTATAACAATACAGACATAATTTCACAGAGGTTTACACATTTAAAGACCCTGAAGCCTAGTTTTCAAATCTTACTATCTCTACAAAACATTAAAAATCCATGACTAAATGAGCGAGAATAAGATAAAGTAAAAAAAAACAACAAAAAACTGACTGGTAGGTAGGTATTATTTATAACATTTAAAGCTAAAAAAAACTCAGATTTGACTGATGGTCAAGCATCAGTCCACCAGCTGTCATCCCATTTTGACTCAAATGTGGCAAAATCTTGATTGTGCCATCACATTTTCTCAAAATAAGAAAAGAAATCACTTTGAAATAACTAAAACTGCTCTAACTTTGGCAGAAGCTCAGTTCTGGATTTTGGGGGCCTTTAAAATCACTCACGTCTATGGTGTGAAGTCACCTGTTGCCCTTAAGTAGGAATCTGGGGCCTTAAAACAGCTGGAGTGGCTGTGTCAACACATCCCCCCGCTGGGCTGCGAATTCTCTGAGCTCCTAGCTGCTGAGTGTGAGACGATGAAGACCATCCTCCTGTTGTCTGCTGTGATTGGACTAGGCGGCGGTCCAGTCTCCCTTGGGGTCGATCATGCCAAACCTGCTGAAGAAAAAGTTCAGCTGGACGACAAAGGAAGTCTGGGTGACCTCTGGCTGTGACTTAAAGGGGAACGTCTTCAATGAACAGCTTTCGCAAACAATAACAAAATTACTAACTTACTGAATGGATGATGCTAAACTAGCCCTTGTCACTACTTCATCTATGCAATGCAAAATGGAAGAACAGAAAATATAACAGTTCAAGTGAGACAGACTGAGCCAAATGTAAACACATATTTTCATGCTCAGACAAAACTGAAAGAGACCAATGAATTTTCTCCCACTAAAAAAAACTGCTGGTGTGATAATTGCAGAGCTGTTAGTAACTTGTGTTTATGTGTTTTCATTTATTTTCACTGGTTTCTTCATCACTGTGTGTTTACAGCACTCTGAGATATGAGTTCTTCCAGAAGCTACGACCCCTGTGTGATAGATTAAAGCTTATATCCACAATTCTATAATGATTACATCAGCTGATCACTAATAAGCTTAGAGGTGACATACAGGCAAGTTTCATGACACTAATATTGTACATGCATCACCTTACTGTCTGAAACTGATCGTACACTGGTCTAAATGGATTGCTGACAGATGAAATCATTTCAGCCCTGAATTGCTGTTATTGTGGCTGTGCTGTCATTGATTTTTTTTTTTCACGAAGTCGCCACAGTATAATTTTTGCAGCCCTCAATCAAGATGAATCACATCTCTATCTGAAATAGACTGGAAACAACACCCACCTGTCTGGACTGGGGCTCTGATGGAGACTCTGATGTTTTCTAATCATTCTCTGTCACATTTCATGAATTAAGGTTATTTTTTAAGCAGGGAAGAAGAAGAAACTGATTCTATGTTACCTTCTGACAATAATCACTTGTTTTTTGTTCTGCTCCATGAGCCAGTTTGACATCCCCAGTGTCCATTGTTCTGATTGGCTGAAATGCCACAAAGGTTTGACATGATGGCGTTGCTGACGAGTAATGTCTGCGTTATCTCACAGTGATTTATGGTCAGCTAAAACATGTCTGTTGTTTTTGTCAGTGCTGAGAGGTCTTTCACCTTGAGCTTGTTTGCCCTTTGACCTTTAAATGAGAGTCTATCCAGAGAAGATGGCGCTTGTATGCTTTAATTTCCTTAAACCATCTTGAAGCCCTGCAGTATTCTAACCTTTTCTCTCTTTCGGTTCAGGTTTACGACTGGTCTCTGTGCTATGATTCCATTTGCACGAGTCCCGTAGCTAATCAAAGCCTCTCTTTCTGCCTAGCTGTCATGCACACAAATTCCCAACAGCACATCCTTATTAGCCCTGGGTCTAAAGCGCACAGAAGTCAACTGACAGGCCCTCCAGGCCCTGCAAGAGCAATTCTTAAGAAGTGTTTCATTCTCCCTGTCAGACACATGTGGATCTAAGCTGATGACTTTGCATCTTATGTCTGAGAGTTTCTCCTCCCACCTTGGCATCTGTGTTCAGGGTGTACCAATTTCAGTGGAGGTGGATGTCTGTGTGTCATGACAGCTGTAATAATTTTGACCCGAGCGAGGTGAAATTTGATCTGAAGATCAAGCAAAAAATATGTTCCCTGAGCCACTTTGATAACATCACATTGTCGGTAAGGGTCCTACTTGTGCCCAGAAACTAGAGCAAGGCTCCAATGTTTTGGTGGCAAGTGATAAGCCACTAAGGTGCACGGATTTTTTCGAAAACCTCAGGGTTTAGGGAACTGATATTGCTGTCAATGGATGAACTGGTAAAAAATAAAATAACTCTCTCTTAAAACCTGAAACCCCCAAATTTGAAACTCCTGCATGTTGTCGACGTTTCAAGCTGTAAGAGGCGACCGAATGAACCGAGAAACCGCAGCAAATATCTGCAGAGTTGTTGTGCAGGATTTCACAGAAGCATTTTGATTTCAGAAGTTAAAAAATGTAAGTAACTGAGGAAGTGAAGCCTTATTTTTATACATATATATATATAACACTTTTTAAAGCATGCGGTTACAAAGTTCTTCTCACACACACCTGACATTTAAATGAACAAATAGGGTAGAAATACATCATATTTTAAACGAGAGACAGATCAAACAACGAAGAGAGGATAGAGGATTTGAGGGGGTCCTCATTAGACTCATGAAAAAGACACCAGTAAGCTCTTAATGGCCTTAATGGCCATATGATGTTGATATCAATGCCATTTCTTCGTTTTGAACTGACTTTATTGGTATTATCAACCACAGTTTGGCAAGCCAGACTGGACTTGACGGTTCTGAGCCGTGACTTATTTCACACTTGTTTTGTCCTGGTAGGATAAAAAAATAAACAGCATAGTAGTGTAATATGTCTCAATGAACACTAAAGGCCAACTTTGACATGCAGCTTTCAGAAACGTGAGAAACTTCCAGTTAAGACTTGCCCTCAAAGACTTGACCTGAGACTTGCTCCAGACTCCTGTGGATACATTAGTATGTTCTTAAACTCATACGAATCTTCTGTGTAATCAAATAAATATGAAGCTTTGTTTATGTCTTCCTCCCGCTGCGGGCGCTTGCAGATGTGCTCACTCTGGAGCTTAGTCTCTTCTTCTGTGGCTGTGACAGAGCAGATGGATTATTCAATAGTGTAATGAATGAGGTGTCAGAAACATTCAGCTCTGCTGTTGGGCAGAATGATTTCTCTCTGTCTACCTCTGCCTCGCTATACGTTGCTTTTATTGATTATGATGAGGCTTTCTCCTCTCCAGTTATTACAATATTGATCTCAGACAGATGCAGAGGAACAGAGCAAATAGAGGAGTGAAGTTTCGGAGGCATTGAGAAGAATCGATGGGTTGGGACCACATACAAGCATGCTAGGCTAAGTTTGGTAGGCTTATTGCTCTGAAAGAGGGAGACAGTTTGAGTATCAAGAGAAGCTTTTCTTTGGTTTTGAGGTCTTTATTATGGGAGGGTTACACACCAGCAGGGTTTACTGTGCAGTACAGTGTACAGTGTGTTTTATGTTTGCAGCCCCTTGAAGACCAGCTCTGTCAGACTGGTACATGTGCTGAAAATGACTTTATTTGGAAGTTAGCTTGGATGTTGTGGTGTACCTCACAGTCCAACTGAAATTCAAATTCTACTCATTTCTCATGTCAGGACATTCAAACTGTTACGATAGTGCTGCTCTTGTGTACATTTATTTCCATTTTCAAAGGAAGGTGAGACCTTTTTGGATATATTTGTGTAAACGGTCCCTAAGCTGCAGCCCTCTGGGTTAATGTTTTACGTGGCGGCTTTTGCCAAGAGACGCACCCTCAACTTCAGCAGTGTCAGTAGCGTGTATCGCCCACAAACACTGAGACGACATTTTCCCCCCTTTCACAATTAGCATACATGGCCACAGTGATGTACTGTTAGCGCTTTAAGACAGCTATCCCTTTACAGCATTCAACATTTGAGGGGAGCTATAGGTGCTATAAGTCTGTAGGCTTCTTTTACTTGGAAAGTGGAAGCTAGTGAGCTACTACTACGAATTATTTGCTGAAGCAGATATTGCACCACCCACTGGAGAATGCTAATGTTGGGGGTGCTTTTTGGTAATTACAGTTTTGACCATGTAATGATCTTTAAAATGCTCTTTATCTGCTGGCCTTTTTGCGTATTATGTTGAAAGCTGAGTTTCATCACCGTCACATTTTCAAAGCAGCTGGTCTCAAGTAAGACTTCACTCTGACAAAACCTCTCTTTAGACTTATGTTTAAGTGAACAAGACTTTACGCCTGTAGGACGTTACTGAGGTCGTCCTCACTGTGGCTGTCTCCCTTCGCTTCGTTTCTAAACACAAACTCGAGAAGGTCTGGGGAGGATTGCATCCCCTCAGTTCAATTCTGTGTCTGTTTGCTCCCTCCTTGGAGCTTAGTAAAGCAGAAAGCGAGTCTCCTTCCAAACTCAGCCTCCCCTGATGTGCGACCTCAATTACAGAGGCAGAGAGATTATGGGTCAGAATTAATACCACTCTTAATCTGTACACACCCCTCTCCAACACCCTCTATCTGCTCTCACCCACCGTCTTTAGTGTCTCGATTCAATGCTGGTTTCACTTAATAAACAGACGATAGGTTGACCGCTCATTCTTGCATCACGTCTCTTCCTCTCTGTTGCTTGTCTCTTTCTATCACACGTGCACAGACTTCCACTTCCTTCCTCTGCTCTATACGCTTTTCATTTTCACAACACACTGGCTGACATATTGTCCCACAGCATGCGTCCTTCAGTCTTTCAAACACTGTTTGTGGACGTTGCTGTCAGGTCTTCACCTTCTGTCCACATGTAAAATTATTATCCTGGCACTTTTTGTTTTGAACCTCCCAGCTTGCCTTTAATATTTAAGGTTATTTTTTTTGAAAACATTCATTACAATACATCAATCTTTTGCAGTGACTTGCTTGCTATTTTTACTCTTGCAAGGAAAGTATTGGTTTTTCTGTACTACAACTACAGTAAATAATCAGGTTCAGCTTTACAGAATTGCACAATGTGTAGCCCCCTCCATGCTACACACACAGGAAATGTACAAAAAAATATTAAAAAAACTGAAATTAGGAATTAGTAAAATAAGCAATAACATGGAACAAAAGATATAGCATTACTGGAAAAAAGAAATACTAAATTATATTTACAGGAAAGATATACAGGAACATACACATGCATATATTGTATGAAAACACACAGAAAACATGTAAAATATGTGCAATGTAAGTGTAATATGTAAATTATAGTGCAGACAACTTTAATTAATAGTGGGAATGAAGGGAAGTGCATTGTCATTGTATAGTAATGCATGAACAACATAACAGAAGAGTTCATATAAAATTCACAGATGCTCTGCAAAGTATAGAACAGTATGCAATCTGCCTTCATATCTGTAATCCTACACAAATCTTTACACACTCTCTTGTTCATATTAGATTTTATAGTGCACATAAACAAACCAAACTGCACACTAACAATGTTAAGGAATTTATGTGCACATCAACTCCCTGCCAGTCGACTTGATTGCTTGTCTTTTCTCGTGTATTTGTATAACTTGTGTATAAGTTATCCCTTCTTGTTTGGTCATCTTGACTGACTGTTTGTCACACTGTTGTCAGCTCTCATCCCGGGAAATAACTTATTGGCTGCCAGATGCCGACCAATATCTTGCACTAATTTACATATGAATGATAGCATTGCAATGGCGTACATACAAAGTAGGAATTTAAGAGAGAGGATGTCACTGAAATTCATGCCAGCTTGACACATATGGGGCCAAATTTTGTAATTTTTTCTGTTTTTTTTTTTTTTTTAATTTTTCCATTGCTTTGCCTTGTTGTGTTGTGTAAAACACCAAATTCTTCTGATTACTTTTACCTTACATGAATTTGGCATATGGCACACTGTGATGAGTCCCTAGAAGCTATTGTTTGGTGTCGAACTAAAAATGAACATACATATGGAAACATGACTGGCGAATATTAGGAAATACAAATTCCTAACACTAATATCCAGACACGGCCGGGGCTTGTTTCAGCAGTGAATGTTTGAACACCTTATTTTTCAAGTGAGATTTCGTAGGAAATTTGAGATCAGTTTGTACAGTCTAAGGCCCTGTTTACACAACAAAGCTCGCGGGTGAAAACGACAAAATATTTTATTGGATTTGCCTTTCGTTTAGACGGCGGCAGCGTTTTTGGGGCTTAAAAACGCAAAAAAGGGAAACCCCCCTCCAGAGTGGAAATCTTAAAAGCACTCCAAAATTGCGTTCCCGTCTAAAGGGTAAAAACGTAAAAGTGTGCTTCGATCTGCCAGAGCCCATCCCTTACATTCTCTGATTCCACACACTTTTGCATCAACTGGACAATTAGTTTTCTAGTTTGAATTAACGTACAGTACATTGTTAGTGTGGACACAGAAGCTGAAAGACTACCAAAACAGTTAACAGAAAATCAGATTTTCTGGTCATAAGGTTCCCCGTACACTGCTCCTTCATCATCAGCATGCGTGCATTTACAGTGTACTTGTGCTCTTATTCTTCAGTTCTTAACGGTAGTGCAGCAGAACGTCTGTGTTTGTGTATTTCTGTTAGTGTCTGTTATGTGTTTATGATTGAGGCCAGGGAGAGGGACAGATATTGAGGAGAGTAAGAGAGAGAAAGAAGGACAAAACCCACATCTCTTCAAGAAAGGAGGATTTACAGATTTAAAGCCCTTGGCTGAATCTTTACCTCTGAGATATCCCATCTCCCCTTTTCCTTCCTCTCTTTCGCTCCTAGCCCTATATCCCTTCATCCCTCTGTAATTCTCCACATTCCCAGACATTTGGCTGTTTTCTCTCCCGCCTATCTATCTCAGCAGAGCGGGCCAGAGATGAATCCATTAAGTTGCATAATTTACCCGCAAAGCAAAAGTCCTAAAATGGGCCTCTGCCATTGTGTGTGTTTCAATAGAGAGGAAGTGCTGTTGTGTAAACCTCACCCCACCAGACTGTAGGCTTTTAAGGTCTGACCACTGGTCCTGGTGCACTCAAAGGGCTAAAAAGCCAGCCAGAAATCATCTGACATCTGCCCCAAGATCACTTTTACTGATATTCAGTGAAAAAAAAAAAATTTTAAGCTCCTAATGTTGTCGTTCTAGTAAGATTCTGTGGGTGTGTTGCTAAGTGTTTTGCTTATGTCTGCTTACAGTATAATACTGTGGATCTGTGAATGGGTGTGAAGAACAAAGGGCTGTCATGTCAGTCTGACATGCGTAATTGCAGTGACATCATTGGAGACACACTCTGGCTGGCATTTATAACGTCATAACAGTCTCAGCTCGTGCACATCTGTCGCAGTGTGTTTTTCCATGTAGTGTGTGTGTCCATAAATGTGCGTGTGTAAAATTATGTTGTATGAATGTAAACACTTCAAATCTCAAGGTGGGTTTTATACCTCGAGGTGAAATACAAGTGAGAGTCCTCTGTTTTCAAAGACACTGAAGGTCCATAGCCACGAGCTAAATGCTAACATCAGCAGACTTACATGCTCACAACTATGCTCCTGACATAATAATGTTTAGCAGGTAAATTGTTTAGCATGCTCGCCATTTAATTCAGTGTGTTAACATGCTAATATTTGCTAATTAGCACTGAACGCAACCTACAGATGAGGATGATGGGATTGATTAGGAGTGCAAAAGCCTATTGCTATTTAGGTGTTCATTGATGGTGTCAGATAAGTAATTAACCGGAAGACACATATGAGACGACACATATGAAGACACATATGAAGACACATATGGGACGCGCAAATACATGATGGATGGAACCACAAGGTTTAAGCACAAAGTGTACAAATGAGACAAAAACATTGAAATATTTTGTCACAAACACACTCTTTTAGTAAAACTGTACTGAAATATTTGAGATGTCTTAATGTGCTCATATCAAGGTAGACATTTGGAGCTTCTGGAGACAACAGTAGTACGAAGGTCGTGGAAATAAAAAGACCAAATGCAAAACAAGATTTCTGCCAACTTTTAAAATGCAGACTTCATCATGCATGCTAATCTTTTCAAAGCAGGTTGTCAAGTATGTGATAAAAATGGCTGCTGGCTAAAACGAGAGCTTGTTTTGATAACTTGTAGATATGGCAACAGCAGAGCAGAATAAAAATCATCTGAATGTGAAAACCTGTTGGCCCTCAAAATTACTGGCTCAAGCTTCTTACTCATCATCAGTGGTGTTAATGAAATGAAATGTTAATGAAGCCATGATGGCTTCCAGCAATATTCAGACCAGCTAATGTTGATTGTGCTGTGAAAGTGAAAAGGAATATGAAAATGGAGGTTTAAAATGTCAATGTAAGCTGGAATTTGTAGATTACTGAACATATTACACACAGCACCACACTTTGTGAGAACATTAAATGGACTTTCTTTCATTCCCATGCTTGCCTGCATGCCGCAGATTTAACATCACATTCATACAAATGTTTTTTTTTTTTTTGTTTTTTTTAGTATCAGAATGAATGCGGCAGATATATTGTCTTTTTTATTCCATGTTTTGTGTCATGCCTGCATTACCCACAATGCAACAAAGTCAGAGATTCGGGTGTAATATGCTATTAGCAGCTAATGTAGCCTCGAGCTGCACCTGAAGATTTTTATCCTTTCCTTGGAGTCTACTTATAGTCTTCAGCTCCAGTTGAAACTCAAGTGACATCACTTGAGGCAAGTTTTCAGACTTTACAGAGCTCCCTCTGGAGCTGCAAACAGCTTCATGCAACTGTTTTTACATATGCAGCAGTAGTCCAGTCAGACAGACTGATGTGTAAAGTCGGTGCAGTACCAAAGCTATGATCCTGATCACATTCTGCAAACATTTTACTAAAATTAAAGTTTATGATTCTGCAGGAAATCATGTTTTTCTTCTAAATTTAACATCTGTGGTTAAACAGAATGCGTGCCACTTCTATGCCAGCACTCAATTATGGTTATGTTTCGTCTGCATCTTCAACACTGTGCATCCTGGAGCATGAAGGTTTAACAGTGCAAAGCTCTCACTCATCACCTTTTATGCTTACGCTGACAGCTCTGCCCTGTCCACTGGCAGACTTACTCACTGGCAGTGTTTTATCATTAAGGCTCCTCTTGTTCTCAAGACATACATCAAACACTTCATCTTCATTTTCCATCTCCTCCTCCCTCCCTCGCTCCTTCTATCTCCCCTATCCTCGAGCGGACACATTATACCTGTACATTGTCGCGGAGTGTGCAATTTGGCGAATGATGAGGCGTAATGACATACATTCTTTTGGAGAGAAATACTTCATGCAATCAAAGGTAAAGAATTACCATTACTGTTTAAATATTAAATGAAAACTCTCACTCTTTTGGTATCAGGACACAGGAAAAATCCCCGCCTCAAGCTTAATTGACTCATACATATTAAAACATTGTCTCAGGGCTAATTCTGAGGAACATTATTGCTTTTCCTAATAAGGTTGTTTATAGTGATTCAGTGGACACAGGGCTTCACCCCCTGCTGCCTCCTCTCTCTGGAGGCCTGTTGTCAGCCTCTCTGGGCCTCGTCTCTCCATCTGTTGCCTCATGTCTCTCACTATGTGCTCGTTCACAGAAACATTTCCTCCGACATCACCCCATCAACCAACATCTCCTCCAAAAGCCGCCACTCCATGTCCTCACAATCCCTCTCCTTCCTGATTTTTGCTTCGGTAATTTCGCTTTGTCAGAAACGAGCTTTCTACTTGCCCTTTTCACTCCTTCTTCACTCATAGCTCCTTCCAGGTCTGCATTGTCTTGTCCCTCTAAAGTGAAGGTGTCGGTGGCAGCCCTCACACATCCTTCCATACGTTTTCTCAGTCCTCGTGTTTGATAGACTCTGTGGGAATCGCTCCCGTCTCTTGCTTCCTCTCATCATTCTGTTCCTCCTCTAGGTGGCTTTCGGCCAGCAGCTGTGTTTTGGCCGAGGCTCTTCTCCGCCTCGCTGCTTTCCTCTCCCTGCCTGTCTTATATCCTGGGCTCTCCCATAATCTATCATTTCTACATCCAAACATTTCTGTGTGGACACTGCAGTTGTCCAATATTCAAAGTTTAGATTATTTTTCGGAGACTTATACCAACTTATTTGCACCGGTTTTGCAATGCACCAAACATAGCTGAGTGGTATATGTGCTGCACAAGTTCTTTGTCTTAACTTTTTATGATCGTCATTACTGAAAATGTGATGTGATGAGGATATTTTCCCAGATGATGCAATTTGACCTCAGAGAATGTAAAGTCAAATCTAACACCTCTTAAAAAGTTTGCCATACATTTTCAGTTCCTCACGACAACTTAAAGATGCACAATCCTCTCAAATCATGTCCACTTTCTCTCATTTTAAACTCTTTTTAGATACTCTCATGTACTGCTTTGGTAATATCTATCAAGTAGCTGAATTTTAGAGCCTTTAATTGAATTAACAGCAGGTTAGTTCTTTCTTGATGGGTTGTTTTTGTTTCATACAGCTCTCTTTAAAAGTAAAATAACTGGATTTGGATCTAGTCTACCCCATACCTCCACAAAGTATGAAAGGTATGGAAGTATAAGCGAATAATACAGTGTATGATGAAACTTCATTTCGCAAATCCTTAATTTCATACTGTGTTTTATCACACACTTTTACATTTGAGTTGCTTATTGTTTTCTTTGTATTGTTAGTTCAACATATTGTCCTCAATATGAAATGCGGCTGGATTCATTCCAAATTGTTTATGCAACTTTGGTAGAAACACAAGCGCGACATTTACTGAGAATAATGATAATGTTATTTATTTGTTGTAAAACATTTGTGTTAAAGCCGCTGAGTGGTCAATGGAGTGAAAAGCTTCCAACACTTCAGGCTGTTTTATGTTCGGACACAAAATATCAACAAAGGAGAGGAGGAGGAGGAGGAGGAGGAGTAGGAGGAGGAGGAGGAGGTTGTTATTCAGGGTTGAGTGTGTGTGTGTGTGTGTGTGGGTGTGTTAGAGAGTTGGGGCCATTTCCCTTAATTATAGTGGCCTGACAAGGACACAACAGAATATAATGACGCATCATCCCTCATGAAGTGGCTGAGATATCAGCTTTGACAGATGCGTTGAGGACAGATTTGTCCACATGCAGTCAGATTCTCATTTAAGGAATACTCCACTGTTTTCAACCCTCATCTTCATGTTTTTAACAGTCAGGGTAATGATGTAAAGCATGGTCCAGCATGGTCTTTAGTTGTTGCAGTGCTGTCATATTCTATAGCACTGGTAGTGCATTTCTTCAGGGATATGTTCATGTGAATATACTTGTACAAACTGAAAAAGTGGGTGTACATCTCATAATATTCATGTTGCCGCTACACTTGCCGGACACTGCAGAAATATGGAGGGAGAAACGTATCAAGAAAGCTCCAAATAATTCCTAAGCCAAATATTTATTGTGATACTTTGATCTCTTGTATTGAAATGAGCATAGTCAGCAGACAGGGAGCTAATTGTAAATTCAAAGTCAGTGTATACAGTGTAGTCTCACTCACTACATAAATCAAGCTAGCAGGCAGGAGATTATAAAGTGCAACCTTAAATGGTAAACAGCAGATTCAGAAGTTAAAGCCTCCCTTGTGAGGCTTTGTATTAGCAGGGGAGATAAACCTATCCAAACTGACTGAAAAGTTTAAGTGTACATATGTATAATGCAAAATGAACCTGACAGCATCAGAGTGTAAAGATTTAATAGCCAGTGGTGCAGGACTGTTTCAGCAGAGTACAGATGAAAGCAAACTGGTGCAGTCAGAGCTGAGACATGATGGGACATTGTTGGGCAGGTGCAAGATGAGCCACAGGGCCACCAGGGAAAAGAAATGCTTATGGAACAAACACAAGAGGAAGCAGCAAGGCTTGTTAAAGGACACTCTTAAGCAGAGCAGGGTCAGAGGCTGAACTGTGAGCACACAAAGAAACCCAGCTGGACAGAGCTGGGCTGAATTATTGATCTGGATGAAAGCACCTTTCTGTTTTAGAATTGAGTCTTGAAGCACTTAATTCAACTCATGTGTTCATGAGGTACTATCTTTAAATCAGCTAAAATGTCAAGACCTAAGCATCAGTGCATTATTTCCCATAGAGAGGTATCAAAACATCCTGGATCCTTCACCCAAAGCCTGCCGCACATCGCAGCCAACTTCCTGCTGACATCACTGAAAACTATCCAGTACACCACAGATTCAATGACCCGTGTCATTGCAGCTATAGCGTGTATGGTCAATAAAATCAGATTGGCCCTCAGCTTATAAAAGTACTATTATCTCAAAGTTCAATTTATGGCATCGGCAGATAATCCTTCCTTGGCAGATGAACACAATGCTCACATAAATTTGTGTCCACAAAACAAAATCTGCATTTCAGAGTTCTCAGGAAAACTCATTTCACAAAATGTGTTGACTTTAGCAGCAGTGTATTGCAGCCTGCCAGGCCTGGAGTTGCAGCACTGTCATAGTGGATATTTAGCAGTGGATGTGTTTCACTGGAGGGCAGTGTTTATATGCATAGCCACCACAGTGACGATGACAACTGTCCATATGGGAGACATTGTGTAAATTGTCACTTTTTCAAACATTAAGGCAATCAGCAGTCTGAGGTACATTCAAGGAGGAACTGTGATTGTGATCATTTGCATAAGTTTGTGACAGCTTGGAGCATTTAAACATAGAAGCTGCCTGCTACGTCTTCAAGCACACACCTGGATTAAATGATTGAATTAATTCAATTAAATGATGTCATTTTGGGACAACTACACTAAAACCCTGTGGTTTTGTTGTTCTGGGGGACTATTTTTTGGTCTAGAGTCAATGCTTTTGCCGGCCAAGAATTAGTCCTTCACATAAACCTTCATAAATTACTTCTGCACTTTGGTTTTTGTACGGATTAAACAAACATCAGTGAGCTCTAAAGGTGCTGGCAGACATTATTACCATTGTACAGCAACAGACTAGCTGTTTTCTCCTGTTTCCACTCTTTCTGCTAAGCTAAGCTAACCAGCTGCTGGCTCTATACATGTTTAACACTCTGCAAGAAAGCAACAAAAATAAGCCAAAAACTAGCTAAAGTTTGTGATAATGTATTCATCCATTTTGCCAGTAAGGGGAAATGGGAAGAGACAGAAATGTCATGACAGGTGGAATGCAGGCTCGATGACATGTGAGCTCTGAAACACACACACACACACACACACATACATTTTCTGATCTTGCAAGGATATTGCAATTGACATCTTCCTTCTCGTCATGGCACCACAACCACAATCATCATAATTTCACCCGTAATCATCTTTGGAACCTAAAACCAAGTCTGCGTTCAGATAATGGTTCGACATGTCCTTAGGTGACAGCAGACTCCCGCTGCAGACTCAAATATGTAAACATATCTGTGTCCCAACAGCGTAATGAATACCACACACACACACAGACTCATGCACAATTCAAAAGGAAAACAGTGTGACTGAAAGAAATTTGTTCCCTCTGTAGCACCAGACTTTATCATATCGAGACACATTAAAAATGGAGGAGCGTTAGTGCAAAAACAACAAACAATATCTAATTCAGCTCATCAGCCTGAAATCATCAAACACCAAAAGCCTTAGATTTATGATTTGGACATTACATGGCTGTCATAACAGCCCTGTTCCGCCACTGCCGCTGAGGCCTCATTCACTGCTGTAATAAGATAAATTGTTCTCTAACAACGGAGTCCGACAGACTTGGAGGCCGCGTGGATAATGAAAAGACAGGATGAGATGAACACATTTAGCTGGCTGAGATGAGGACAGCCTAATAGAAAATATGAAGTGTGTGGCACTGAAACAGATTGGTAGAGCTATAACAACATAATATTTTCTTGTTGTTACATCTGAGGTAAAAACACATCTGGACCTGCAGTTAAGCAGCATATGAGCCCCTTTTAAAAACCTGTAAAAACCTTTATAAGCAAGAGGGCAGCAGAACAGTGGCAGTGCAAGTCCCTGTCACATGTCTGAGCAGAAGATAAAAGCCTACATAGAAAATTAAGAGTAAAAGTTAAAGCTAATTAAAATTGATTTCTTATTTATGATCTCTTTTCGAGATCTGTGCCAGGCAGTCAAGGACACTGGAACTCTGTTATTGTTCAGTGGGAGGTTCATATTCCTCTTATCCTTACAATTAAAGAGCCAGGATCTTATACTACATGTGCTACTTTTTCTTTGCTTCAGTTAGATTTTTTAAACAATGTTGTTTACTCTGAAAAGTTAGATGCACTGAAATAAGGGAAATCAGCACTTGAACCACACACACACACACACACACACACACACACACACACACACACACACACACACACACACACACATTCCCCTGGTTTCTCTAATTTCTGTAATTAGGCATGAAGTAGCAACAGTATGTTGCAGTTGTGTGACAGGAGAATGTTAAAGTCTGCTCATAATTGAATATAGAACTAAACTTGACTATAGAAAATCAAATTATATAGAATTCTAAATAGAGCTCAATGCATTAAAGTAATTGCAGAAACCTGTTCGGGCACCTGCAGTCTCTTCATGTTAGCAGTTTCCATTTTTTGACAGGTGATAAGTGACAATTACTTCTCACCTCTGGCTGCAGTTACAGGTTGACATCAAGAGGACCTTCCCTCTGTCTCACATGCAATCACCATGAACTGAAAGCATTTTCTTTGCAAAATGTCAGAGCACATTACAATCAAGGTCTCCCACGCATGCATGAAAATAATTGCTCGCCATCATCACCTTTATTGGTGTGACGGAAATCTGCTCCACAGGTACTGTGCTCACAGGTGTGGTGACTGCTGTTAATTCTGCAGAAAGTTTGAAGGCCACAAAATGTCACTGTGCAATTTGTCTTTCCTATTTGTCACTTTTGCAAAGTAAGGATTGAGTATTTGATGATGCAAACACGAATCACTTCAGTCATTGTGCTAAGTGAAGCTAACCAGCTACTGGCAGTAGCTTCACATTCAGCATGCAGACATAGTGATTTTAATTTTCTCATCTAAATCTCTCACGAAAGAAAGAAAGAGAGAAAGAAATGTTGCACTCTTCCTCTAAAGAGGCACTATCAGGAAAGAAGCAAAAAACCAAACAACATTCAGCTGTTGCCCTCAGACCACAATCACAACACGCACCTCCGTGTAAAAGCAATACAGGGCCCCTTTAGCAAACATCACTGTGGAGACTAAACATCTGAAGTCCATTTGCAACACATCATGGACACAGAAAATATCCAATATGAACACAAAGGAACATTCACAGCTTTTAAAGTACAATCTGTTCTGGCGCAGCTGAAAACATCCCACAAATACAAGCATTGCTGTTAAAAAAAGCAGAGCTGAAATGAGGTTCTGTTAACAACAAATCCAGCACTACCTGCTTTTACTGATTAGTTTACCCTTTCTGGTTCAAGGTGTGTTAATCAGTGAATCATCCATGGTTTTCTGATGATGAAATCCTGCACTTGACTGGCCGAGGGTTCATTGTTTGAAGTCTGTCTGTTAGAGAAGACAGGTTTTCTTATTCCAATATGTTTCTGAGAGGGGAATTTTTATTTATTTTATTTTTATTCTATATATGTTTTTTGCTAGTTCTATTTGCGAATGCTAAATAGTCTTTGCTCCTTCTTCGGCTGGATGCCAGAAAGCAGCATGAAATCCAGTTAGCATCCTGTAAATCCAAGAGAGATAAAGTAGATTTAGTTAGGAACAGATTCACTGCCCCTCCTGGTGCCCCTGTGTTTCAGCAAAAGTGCCCTCTTGGACACCACTGTGATACATAAATCATGATAAAGCGCCATTCACAGTGGTCTAGTTTGCAAGAAAACATGATTTAGTGTGCTTCCAGTGTAGAAAACAAGATGCAGTGGCACAGAAGCTGCCCTACATTGGAACTGTTTCTCTATAACTTTGTATTTTTCACCACTGACTTTGGCCATTAAGATTTACTGTCATTTAAAAAAAAGTTCTAGCTTGCTTGTTGCATTTCTGATCTATCTATTGGGGTGAAATGCTGAACCTCAGAACACATTCAGTCACAAAGACACAAAAGAAAGAGGGCTGCAGGCAGAGGACAGTAGTGAACGCTGGCTGAGGCTAATGGCTAACAGCGAGCAGGTGTGCAGGCAGGAGATGAGTTGGGTGATGGGCCGGGGCGGGAACTTCACTGAGAACAACAGGGCCTTCTTTTTTGACAGCAGACATTTTGACTTGCCACAGTGGGAAAAGAACAGGTGTTACTAATAACACCGACGATGGCTCCCAGTAGGTCATAACAGTTTGACACTGAGTCAGCAAGCACGATACCAGGAGCCTGAAACTGCAGCAGCTACATGGAATTCATCCATCGTGAATTTAGTAATTTACACCTGTGCTTTTCCTACAGGGGACATGAGTAAACAAGCCGCTCTCTAAATTACGTTTACTAATTTGCAACATGTTACGCTCACTAGAAACATAATGTTAATGATTGTATCTGTCCATCTGAAACACAGTGGTGGAATGTAACTATTAATACATCAGTACTTCAGTACATATTCAAATTATTTGTGTTTCACTTGAGTATTTCTATTTCATGCTATTATATGTGTGTTTTTGAATTTGAATTTCTCTAATAAAATGAAAGATTAAGTGATTTGCTGAGAATAAGTAGTTAAAGTTAGTGCACTGCATTAATGCAGAAGTAATGTTAATCGAAAAACATCATATATATAGTAGTAAAACAAAGATGGCTCATTTTACTGCGCAGTGAGTACATTTACTTTCAATACATTAAGTGCATTTTGCTGATAATACTTACATATTTTTACTTAAATAAGGTTTTGAATGCAGGTAGATATTCATTTCATTTGTTTTTCGCCCAAATATCCCATCTTGCAATAGCAGTTGGAAATCAAAAGTGTTTATAGTTGTTGAAGAGCTCTAAAAAACACTCAGTGATTATATTTTTCATCACGACGTAATTGGGAAAACAATTTAATAGTATATAAATGTAATTTCTAGGCGACAGGGTTGCAGTAAAACATGTCAGCTGGATAATAAGCAGAAGCCGAGGAGAGGGAAGCAGACAAATTAGATTTGACATTTATAACAGATGAAGAGAAAATAATGTAACTGTTAAAAACTCATTTGCTTAATATCGTAGAAATACAGGACTCGTTCTGAGTTTGAATGTTTACATGTAAAGTGTGCTACAGCTATGCTTACATCCTTGTCCTCCAGACTTTCAAATACTCCAGTTCCTATTCGTTCCTATTCTAAACCGCTATAAGAGATTTCCAATGCTGTGTGATCGCTGTCCATAAAATGAGGAAATGAGTCTGCCATATAGCTACTTTTTCAAATTCCCTTCTGCTCTTATCACAACACAACAAATGCAGTGATATATGATATATATACTTTTACCTAAATATTTTTTTGACCTGATGTGGATAGACTTCCTCCTCATTGAGTGAGATCATTACATGGCAGTTCACTGTCTACACTTCCAGTCCTAACAGCATGCGTTTGGCAAGCCGGTTAAAATCATTAGGTCATACCAAAAGGTGTATTTAACATTTGTACTTTTTTGTTCACTTTCAAGTCAATCTTGCTCATGTTTACTTCGTGTCACATGCCTGTACATCTGCGAGGACACAAATTCTTGGGAAAACACAAGAAACGGCACACAATATTAGAAACTGGGGAGAAACTAAGTGGGTGATCTGATTAGACTGCGGAGTTTCTTGCTGCACAAATTATCATATTAATAAGAAAACCTAATTTTCCTTAGTGCTTTAAAGATTCTGAGTTCATGCCTGAGTTCATATTAATACATTCTATGCAATATGTGACAAGGACTGTATGTTGACATAGGATTATCTGCAAATGAATGCACTGATTTACTTAATTAATAACCACATTAACATAACTGCTTATCTTTTATATATATATATATATTATGAGGATGGTGCTGGGATATTAGGCAGCTCAAGTGCCTCCTGGGGCAGCACAGTGGCTCAGTTGTGATTACTGTCGCCTTGCAGAAAGAGGGTCCTGAGTTTGAACCCAAAAAGAGCTCTGCTGACTGCACTCCTTTTTCCCCACAACCCAAATTTAAAATGTTCAGCAGTAGACCAGTGTTGATCAGTTTCACATGCATACAATGTGGATTTTCATTTTTCATTTCAAATGTATTTGCTGTTCCAGGCAGCTGTTGGTTTCCATTCATTTCAATAGAGTTTGAAATTCAATTGGCACACTCGTGAAATCACATTAATTGCCTCATTACAATAATTAGACTTTTACAAAAATCAGCTGTCAGAAATAATGACTGTCACAGCAGTGATAGAAAGATTTGTCACTGTGCTCAAAATACCGCAGAAATACCTCAGCCAGAGCCAGACTCACCATGCAGTCTTGAATTAGACTGAAAACCACTTTGGTTTCATGGTTTAATGAAGAAGCTTAACTGTCCCACACCTGAAAGCATCATCTGTAGGAGGAACTGTCAAATGCAGCAATGGTGCTAAATTCGTTCAAAAGACATCTCAAGACAAAGAAAATAAAAATAATAAGTGGAGGAGTATCATGGAAAAAAGTACCATAAAGGAGTTTAAAAAGGTTGGGAATCACTCCCTTGAGCATACTGTAAATGTCAATTAGCAAACTCTTGAAACCTGCGTGAGTTCTGCAGTCTATGACCAGCAAGGCCTCACCAGAAATAAGGCTGCATAAGTGTCAGTAGGTTATTACATCCATATTTACGTTAATCGTGAGACAGAGACCTTTACTGACGAAGTATAAAGAGCAAGAAAGTCTGCATCACCCAACACTGACTATTTGAACTAATGTAGCTTAGTTAAGCTACGTTAACGTACGTAATCATAATGTTTTTGACCAGAATCATCATGTTTTCCTAAAACTAACCAAGTGGCTTTGGGGCCTAAATGCAATTAAACTGCAACTGTTTCACAAAGTTAACCACATGATGATGAAGGTCATAGCTTGTCACTGGCACTGGTAAGTGTTCAACCCAATCAGTCGTTTAGATCTGAGAATGGGTTGTCTTTAACAGTGAACATCAAGTCAAGCATCAACAAACCTTTTTTCACAGAATAGATAATGAAATGATGGATGAATTCCATTTAGCTTCTTCAGCCTCAGGGTCCTGGTATTGTGCATAACTGTCACGCTGTTGAATAGAATGGAGCCGTCATTAATGTTTTTAGTAACACCTGTGCTTTTCCCATTATGACAAACAACGTCTGCTGTGACAATGCTCTATTTTTGTCAGTGTTATATATAGTTTAAGTGCAGATTGATTTGAAACGTCTGCACTGCGTGACCTTATAACAGTAACTTTAACAGAAACTGACTTGATGTTCTTTGTTTGCACAATGTTAAGCTGGGATTTAAAGTGTATATGACTTGTAGTAAACAGGCTAAAACATGTAAACCGCTGATATGGTTCTTTTAGACTTTGGCCTCAGAGAGTTTGGTGGCTGCCCATTGCTCCTAAATACTTAAGATGGTTAAAATGCAGAAGATAATTTTGTCCTCGGGGGGATTAATAAAGCATAACTTAACTTTGTAGACAGTTGGCTGAATTTGGACATAAAAAGAGGGCAGGAGCCCTCATGCTGTACTTTTTATAATTAAAGTGTGAGCCAATGCCAGTTTCCATTACAGTCTGTTTTTTTTTTTCTCAAAATCATTCCACTGTAGCTTGTTCCTGCCACACTGGTGTCATTTTGGATGTAGAAGCCCCAAGACCCTGTAATCACCTCCATCAGTCAGAAGTTAAAGTATAAACACGAGAGTCCTGGCTCAGTGTGTCCAGTGTGGCTGTGAGCCACAGAAAACCAGTGACTTATCATTTATTTACAGTTTCAAACCTTTCAGCTTTTAATTAAAGCAATTAAAGTCCAAATAGTATTGAAGCTGCATATTTTAGCATGTATTTAAAAATTCAACTGAGGTGATTAACTCGCCAGTCTGCAGCGAACATTAAACATGTCAGCAACAGTCCCAATCACACCAGCACGCTTTATCAGCCCGCTCCATCTACCTCTTGTGAAAAGAACAGAACCATGTTAAAATGTTAGAAGTGCACTTTTCTTTTTTCCGTTAGACGTGGAAATTTCCGATCTGACTTTTATTCTTAAACAAATCAGCACACTGTTCTTCTATGTCACAAAATTACACAGTTATAGCACATGACAGTCAGAGTTATTTGGCATGTTTGATATGTCTTTAAAAGAAGGTTAGCATGTGAAGCATAGTACTGTACATAGTGTCTCAACTGGATGATACACTCTAAAAACTAATTTGGGGAATATTCACATCTTTTTCCCCAAAGAATTTGGATGGAGAAAAAGCCTTTTTTTAAAATCTTATCAAAAAAATACAAGCCATGTTTAATGTGAATGTTTACTTTACAGACTTTACAAATATAAATAAACCTGCTGAAATGTGGAAATACATGTAAACTCACATTCAGTCATTAAGGCCAGAGCGCACTGGATGCAGTTATTGTCACTGGTTAATTTGATTCTTTGTGAATAACTGCAGATGAGAGGTAATACTGCACTGTGTTACTGGGAAGGGCAGTCTTTCTTTAGCATGTTTATTTATCAGTAAATAATCATGCATGGTTCTGGGTCATATATTTGGATACTGCCTAGCGGTCCAGCCAAACTTTGCATTTCAAAGATTGTGCCCAAATATGTTATTTTTTTGTACCTTTTAAGCTTGCAGTCACACTTCAGAGCCTTTTCCTCACCCACATCTTAGTTTCCTGTAGCCAAACTCAACAAGAAAGTGGTCAAAAACCTGTATGATGTCATTTTGCCCTGAGGCGGGCAACAGTACTACAGGTCTACTAACCTTACAACATCCATTTAAGTCCCACTTTGACTTCTAAAAAATCAAACCCAAGTTTGAAGTAGTGACGGACCGGCCTTTGCCGAAGCATAGCTCATACGCTTCCAGTGCGTTTCTGCCTTTATACTGTGTGTCCTTTTCAAAAGCTCAGTCTTCATGTGAATGAACCACCATGTAAACAAGTCCAGCAGTGGGGGGGTGATAAAAGTGACGGGACCATACTGCCTCCTCAAGTGATGAAACATCTCCAATTATTTTTTATGTGAAAGGCCTTTGGAAATGTTCTGATCAGTGGTCAGTGGACTGATTTTGTAGTTGCCCACTGCTGCATCGCTGTAATTATTACACACAGCGAGTGAAGTAAAATGAGCGCATTACCAAAATACAACATCTTTGCTGAGCTCGGATAAGTTATTTCTTGCAAACTACTCCTCTACAAAAACTTCACTATACTTCTCTTTACCTACATCCCCGCAGCTGCGTAATTTCACAAGAAAATGAGCCATAAGAGGCAAAAAAAATCATTAACATCAGCAAAAGCTATTTCAGGCAGAGAGAGAATGGCTCAATGTGCTGCTCAATGATCAGAGCAGCCAGCAGGCTTTACAGCCTCCTGTGTCCGTCCCCATCTCCGCATCCCGCTCTCACAACATCTAAAGCACATGATGGGGAAGGAGCACTAAAAACACACCTAAGGATAAAAAAAAAGTGAGAGGGTATGACAGCAGTAAATTGGCTATTTCCTCCCCTGAGCCTTACTCCAGACTTTCCCTGCATGCTGAGCAGTTTGAATTGTGCTATAATTGCTCATGTTGCTTTTCTCTGCTCGTCATTTCTACAACAGAATTTGATCTCATTACTTCTGCCCGTGGTTGAATTCTCAGCCATTCACCCTGGTAGGACTAATACTAAGTGGAATTTTAACAAAGGAAGCAGAGCAGAGTGACTGTTGCTCTCTGTTTTATGGTGCGAAGTGAGAAGAAGCAAAGGTTGAAAAGGCATGCGGCCTCTAATACATAATGTGACAACACATGGGTTCTTATCACTTCTTAAGTGAGGCAATTTTAAAATGTGTTTTTTTTTTTCGGTACAAAGCAGTTTAAGTGTGGTGCAGTTTCTTATTAGCTTGTTGTAAAGTGGATTATCTTACTCAACAGTAGCATGGAGGAGGGAGAGGAAGCGCCGAAAGGGCAGCAGAGAAACGGATGTGACATGAGTCATGAAATAGAAATCAAAAGCCGTGCTCAGGCCTGGTTGCAGTGGAGTAGACTGGTTATGGTTTTTGGGAGTGTGTATAGTGGTTGTGGCCTTGGGCGATGTGCTTCTTGTTAAAAGAGGGGATGTACTTTGAGTGTGAAGCAGGCTCTAGATAGAGTATTTGCCCAGACGGCGTTTTCTAAATTCACCCATGCACTCATATATCTGCTCACGTTGTTCGCTTCGTTTCATAGGAGAGGACTCGAGCACAGACACGGCAGATCCTGCAGGACTACTGATATCTTTTAACTCTTGAGGAGGCAGTGATAGCAGAAACTGAATCATAAAATAAAGTCAGGGTATTTTAAAAATGATGAAAAGAAAGAAAAAGAAATGGAGCATTTCTTCCTCGCACATGTCCTCTGTGGTTCATTCTGAGTGCTGTGATGTATTTGAAAGTGGTAGCACGAGTAGAATATGAGCAGAGGATGAGATGGAGGCTTCAGTAGCTCCAACACTCCCAGTCCAGGATGAGCATAGGCAGCAGCAATAATGGTAACAAGGGTACCGCTCGGCTAGCTTCTCCCCGTTTACTCCCTCTAGCCCCCGATTCGATGTTAGAGTCCTTCTCAGAATACGGTGGGATGACGTTGAATTCCTCGCTTTCCTCCTCCTCTTGCTCCTCGTTCTCGCTGTCCTCCATCTGCAAAAGCGGGGAAAGAGTGATTCTTCCAATTAATAGAAGTGGTGGAGCATGGAGGGAAGTTCAGGATGTAAACTCCAAGAGAGAAAGTCCACAACATTCAACACAGAGTTTCAAACTACACATGAAAATATCCTCAAGCTGCAGCCAAGGTAACCAGGAAGCTAACCTGGTATGTAAGAGTCTGAACAAGACATGCCATTAGTGTTACACTGGGCTGTCCAAACAGTAACAACAAGACACTCATCAACACCCTTAAAGTCAATCTGTGGTGGATTTTATTTAAATTTATGCATCTGCATATTAATCTACGCTCTATATTTCCTAGAAGCTTCTTTTTTTAGACCAAATCAGATAAACCAACTGGCCTCCTGAAGCACGAAGCTGTTGATGCTGCTAATAAAATGGTAATATGAGTCCAGCAAGATAATGCCTGACTTACATTTCTTACATATTATCACACAGTAGCCCTGATTTGGAGGTATCTATAAAAAGCAATCATGTATCACTGTGGCCAAGGAAACAATAACCATAAAATAACCGTAACAATAACCGCATTGGCAGGACTCCCAGCTCTAGATCAACACCACAATCTATTTGAAAATGACTTGGCTCAAAACCAATCTGTCCAGTGAGATAAGTGTCTGAGGCTTGCTGCTGACAGGAATAAAATAAAAACACAGTATAAAGACATTTCCAGTGTGCATCAAGCAGGAGCGACCTTTGCCATCTGATTTGTGTCCCTCCTCGCAAGCACTTGAAAACAGAGGGCCACTCAGCATGAAGTCCCATTTGCAGCTGTGGAAGACAAAACTGTGGGGGGGACACTATACCGTACCTAGACACACTCACCGCTCTCCACTCTCTGCTGTCTAGAGCTGTATACAGAGTCCACCTCTATTTGTTTTGTTTTTTGTGACAGATTCTGAAGTTGAACAATGTGAACATTTTCAAATGTAAAAATGATGAAATCATGAGAAACAAACTGTAGCAAGCTCACCTTCCTAATATCCTAAATATTATATGATACTCCAAATATAACAGTATGCACATTATGAATGTGAATTAGGGCTGAATAATTAATCAAATTATTATCGAAATTGCAAATCACAGGAGCCGCAGTTTTTTAATAAAGCCAAAATGTGTCACAACATACTGTTATAAATTGAATTGGTGCTGTGTAATATTTAATATAATATAAGATAATGTATGTTTGGTGCTACAGAGATGCTGCAGTCCACAAATTATATTCTCAAGAAGGAAACATGCTTGTTTGGTACAGACGGCATCAAAAAGTTTAAGTTTAAATGAGCATTCCCACTAAAATCCTGGCGCATATCGCCATTGCAATGTCTGTCAAAATAATCCCAATCTGATATGGTAATAGCTCACACAGCTAGTAGCAGGAAACATGCTAGCACGTTAGAGGGATAGCCATAGTGGTACCTACATGTAGGCTCGCTGCAGTGATGCAGAAGTGTACTCCAGTGTGTGTCAGTGCACCGTGATATCATTGATAGGTGTGCTTACAGGTGCAACAGAGCAAACTTCTGACCACACCCAACCACAGCCATCAGTGATGCTGGACGCGGTCAGAGGTCAAACACAGATATTGCTGTCTGCTCAGTCTACTCTTTAAAATAAGGTAGAAATTTGAGTAAATAAGGAAAGTAGCCAAGGTTTATATGAATAATCAAAGTAATATTTTAAACAACTTGAATTTATATAGTGTGTTTCTTTCCTTGGCATTTCCACTTTAAATTACAAATAGTATCATAATTCAGCAACCTCTCTGTTGAAGGGTTTTATAGTCTGCATATTCTTCCCACTAACAGCTTTGAGTTAGCTCTCAATACAGTGAAGCCTCCACTTAAACACAGACAGAGAGGATGATGAGAGGGTTTACTGGCTGGAAAGAGACCGAGCCTTTATCTAAGATCTTTGCTTGAGCTTTATTTTTTAAACTTCATTAAAAATGGCCTTGGCGTGTCAAAACTAGAAACTAGAGGAGATCTCTTGTTTTTCCTCCTTTCTGTTGTAGCTAAACAATCCATTTTCAGTTTCTATTTTCCAGTTTGAATGCAATTAATTAAATTCATTCAAATCAAATTTAGAGCCTAATAACGTCAGAAGAAAGTGTTTTATTACAGGAGACATTCGCTTTGTTGCTGGTGTCACTACCCGATCTGAGTCGCACATGTATGCAGGGTCAGCTGCTAACACCTGACCGATGGGTAATCCTAACCAATCCCCGACCACTCGCTCATTCAACACTCAGATGGAACAGCTGCCATTAGAATGCATCATCTCAGATTCAGCGCTGCGTAATAATTAGGAAACTCGAACGCACTGTCTTTAAATAAACTATATCTCTGGATGTCCAGTTTGCAGCACACCAGCGGCAGGGTTTCAGTGCTGTAAGGGGTTGTGGGATGGCAGGAAGAGGAAATGTGGAATGAGGAGGATTAAAATGCTGAGAAATGGGGAATGTGGAGCAGATGGGTGTGCATACATGAATATTAACAGTAAGGGAAATGCTGTAAACACCTACGGCTAATGCTCAGCAACAATGAGGTAGCGGTAGAGGACGGAGCTGCTGGGCCCGACTCACAGCTACAGCGCCTGCTGATACTTAGGTGTTACCACCTGATACACAGTCAACCTCATACTCAATCCATCTTGCAGCAAGTGTCAAACACTAGCATATGGTGAGACGGTGAAGAAGGAGAGAGGCCTTACACTGTTGAATTCAGGCAGAGTGTTAATGCTGACGTGGACCCTCTCCTGGTAGATGTGTGGGGAGGGCTGAGACGCTGGCACGGGAGTGTTTTCCACAGGAGGAGGTGCGGAGATTCCCATGGAGCTGATGGCATTGCCTGAAACAGAATCAGCAGGGGCCGTCTTCATTAGGTTTACATCGTTATTCATCCTTGAAGCATCTCCAAAATTGTGGCTTTTATAAGCATTTTTAGTGCCACCAACTCTGCAAATGTTGCTTGATTGGTCAAAATATTATTGAATGTGGTTTTTGGAAAATTACTTTCAAAGACACAACTGGTTCAGCTCTTGGAATGGCAACATTAGTAAGCTGGCTGGTCCACCACTTTGGTCCAGATTGATTTATCTCACAACTACTGGATGGATTGCAATTAAATTCTATTCAGACACCCACATCCCTATGTAGATGAACTTTGTCCCATCATCAGTTTAAAACTTTTTTGGTCAAATACTTTTTTAAAATATTTTATATCCGCAAAACCAACGATTGCAACAATTTCCATTAGCCTTAGTAGTACTTTTGTTAGCACCCTTTTTCATTCTCTATTTGTTTCTTATACTTGACAACTAAATTTCCCCAGTGTGGGATCCATTAAGTTTATCTTATCTTATCTCATTAACAAATAGCATGCTAACATGCTAAGCTACGAGAACCATGGTAAATATTATACCTGCTAAACATTAGCATGTTATCACTGTCATAATGAGCCATGGATGCATTAAGGAGAAGTGACACAGAGTTCATAGACTGCATCCCATTTATTCCTATGAAACACGCTGACGGAGCACATATGCCAAAAAGCTTCTGCAGGTTTCGCAGGCCTGTGCTGCATGCTCACAACAGTCCTTCTCCAGCCGAGCCGGGTGACTTCCTGTTGGCTCCCCAGAGACACAAATGGAATAAAATAATTTAATCATGTAGCAAAAGGGTGGGATAAGGCAAATAAACACTTAGTTACCTGATGTAAGGACTACGCTCCCTTTGTTCCTCTATCTTCCGTTTGCATTACAGCCACAGTTGATTTTATGTTGTTAATATTTAACACTACTTTTAGATGACTAGGAGTAATAAAGTAGTGTAGCTGAGTAAAAACAGCATCTACTGGTTTATTCGTTGGTCAACGCTTAGACACTTATTTCATTCTGCCAGCCTGGCTGGCCTCTGACCCTCATTCTTATTCTAGTGTTATGCAGTACATAACAATTATAGTTACTGTGAGTACATCTAACAGAGTTTCTTTTATACTTCTTGAGTAGGAACTCTTTCCAGCTGGTTTGGCAACAATTCAACAAGAAGCCACTTTATATTTATCAGATTTGGAGAAAGGAGTCGTTGACTCCATAGAACTTGGAAAACACATTCGTATTTGGCAGCCAAGCAAACACAGGGGAGAATGTCTCTTGCCATTTATTTATGAATGAGAAAACATTACGGTCCAGCGGTTTGCCCTCTCAGTCATCAATCGTGACCCACCTCATCTGAATTCTGTATTAATGCACATTATAAAACGCTCAGTTTGAAGAACAATTTTGTTAATATTCATATTTGACTGCTAAAAGGGAACATTTCCTCTGTCATTATCTTAACTAAGAATTGACAGTTATTGTATCTGAATTACTTTATGTCAGAAGGAAGATTTGTCACTTAAATTACTGGACTGAGATGAGAGAATAATCAAATGTTCCAGCTTCTGCTCAAAACTCGTAGGAACTTGTTTTCTCAATTTCAAATAAACTATTACAGACATGGCCAACAGTCATGTGAAAAATATCACTTCAGATAATCTGTAAAGTATTTATTGTGGTGGTTTCTCATCTTCTCATGTTTTCTTGTGTACTGTGGAGAGGTGTGGGGCTTTGTTTCCTGTGTGTCCTTTTTTGGAAACAGAGGCTGGGCGTGGTTCAGCAGGTGGCTGGGAGTCGACTCCAACACGCCTGGGACTCGTCACAATCAAGCGCAGCATAAAGACAGTGGACTGCAGAGGACTTGAGGCCAGATTGTTTCTGCTGCCTAGGGGTGTTGTTGGCTGTTAACTAGTGCTACCTGTGAGTTTAAGTGAATATTTAATTCTTTATTCTCTTGTGTCAATCATGAGTGCCTGATCTCCTGAGTTCACCTACACACATCTCCAGCTCTAGTGTCTACCTCGAGCCTCAAGCCCTCAACCGTCACCGCCTAGTTTCACCTTTGCCTTCACCACCACGTGCCCTCTACGCTGTACTCACTCCACCTGAACTCTGTGCGCTCCAGCATATCTCTGGACTGCTCTCCACCTCAGTATCTTGCAACTCACCTGCTCTTCTCAGGACTTCCCAGCTATGAGTTTCCTGTGCAACTGGAGTCTCCACTCATTATCCTTTCAAATAAATTCCTATTTTACCCTTACTCCCTGCATGTCTGCTATAGAGTCCAAATCCTGCCCAAGCATAACATTTATTTTCAATTAAAATGTTCATACATGTCATTATCATGACTGGAGATGTCCCACATAAGCAATTATCCAACTATCTATTGGGAAACACTGATCAGGTTTGTCAGGTCACACCTGTGGTTTGGCAATGTCGATATATAACTAAATTAAATAGCACATTTGGGCTGATTTCACCGAACAGAAACAACAGAAAAACTTCACAAGCACGACACTTAATGTACCACCATGTTTGCCGTAGTTTGAACAGTCAGAGCCCCACTCGTGACGTTTTACTCACGCAGACAGATGTTGTTGCTGAACATGTGCAGGATGCGCTGACAGCCCTGCCATTCGTTCCCACTGCCGTCACACGTGCACCACTGGGACACTTCTGTGCTGCTGTTGCTCACATAGTTGGGAGTCATGATGGTTCCTGGTTGTCGAAAGAAGACAAGAGTCAAGGTGTGGGTGCAACTTTACAAACTTTTAAAGTAATATTTCCCCAAGGCAGAAGATTTGATTTGCAGCACACACCTCTATAGAAAGTAAGCCCCTGTCTACCCAACAATATTAGTCCCCTGGGGATCCAGTGTCACCACGTCTCCAGCTCTCAATGGTGATAATTGCAAAATTACTTTTTGAAAAATACAGCGTGGGAGACAAAAGAAAATAATATTACCCGGATGATTTTGTACAACACAGACCTGCTGGAAATGCAATTTTTAAATCAAGTTTTTTGAAGTGACGCTGACTGAATCCCCGGAGCAGCAGCTTTTGGCAGCTGACCATTTATGAACGCCCGCAGAGTTCTTTTGTGCAACAAAATGAAAATGATTTAAACCAAATATCACCGTTAGAC
Source organism: Chaetodon trifasciatus (assembly GCA_037975065.1). Classification (NCBI taxonomy): domain Eukaryota; kingdom Metazoa; phylum Chordata; class Actinopteri; order Chaetodontiformes; family Chaetodontidae; genus Chaetodon; species Chaetodon trifasciatus. The sequence goes on from JBBMOE010000011.1 coordinate 3,570,844, forward strand.
ACCATATGATGATTTCTAATAACAAGTCCATTGAGCAGCTCTCTGTCTGTTTCTTTTTTTCTTTATTTTGTTAGTTTTCTTTTCTTCCATCTCACCTATGAGTCCAGCGTAGGCCTTCAGGCACATGGCTCTGCTCTCTCGTATACAGCCAGAGGCGGACAGAGGGGAGGGCTGGCAGTTGTGTTGGAAATCAGCGAGCCTGGATCTGAAACACACACACACACACACACACACACACACACACACACACACACACACAGAGGAGTATGCATATTAAAGTGCCTTTTTTACAGTTTCATTTTGGAATTGGAGTGAAAATAAAAACAGCACAAGCCACAACAGAGTGTAAGTGCGCAAAGAAGGAGAAAGAGAAAAGTGTGCGCTCAGTCATAAAAACATATGTTGCCTTCAAACCAGGTGTTATTTTAGTGCAAACAGGAAATATCAGCAGCCCACCAACATCTGTCACTTCTCGTTCTTCTCACTTCTTCTCTGCAAACTTTTTTATATGGTATGAGAAATCCTGAAAAGTCCAATTATTGTATTGCATAGTGCACCCATTGTCACATGCAGTAGTTTAGGCAAAGCAGTTTTACTTCACAATCATTGGTATTGAGAGTGAGGATACAGTCACAGCTAATCTCAGAGGTTTACAAGCTATGGATTTTACAAGTAGATGCCCGAAGATTGCAATTATTCTATTAAACATGCACACACCGTCCAAAACATTTACAGCTGAAGCACTTCATGAATAATCTAAAGCGGATCTATAATTCTTCATATCTTGAGCTAGAACTGAAGACACTATCAGAATGTGCTGAGTGTTTCGATCTGTCAGTCAGCCTTTCAGAAGAAACACATGGTAGCCATGCGTGTGGGACACTGACTGCTGCAGTTAATGCTCCTCTCACTTCCTCTCACTTCTTCTTTTAACTCTGTCACTAATACTACAGAGGGGGATTTTGCATGACCTTCTCAGTTTTAAATAACTCTTAAGGATTTTTTCCTCTTATCATCAATAACCTCTAACATTTGCACACAGACTGGAGTGTAATTAGTGTAAGAAAGTCCTCTACATTTATGAACAATATGCAGAGAGAGTGTAGACTAAAATTAGCCTCACAAAACCCATTATAATCACACTATGACCAGGGGTGAGTTCATGAAATCTGGTCCACTGTAAGCAAACTGCTCTGAGACCCCCATCCCATCCCAATCCTTTCATTCTGCCTGAATCACATTAATCCTTCCTCAGTTGTTGTGGGTCCAAAAGAATTGTCGCCTGTTGCTTATATTCCCGTACCATCAACGAGGAAAGAATCAATTCAAAATAAAAATGGACTCCAAATCATCTTGCAAGGGTGATTTTTGAATATTATGAAACCTACGGTACATTTTCTTACTTCTGTGCTTTGTAGTACGCATTGTGAAATCTGTATTTCTTCCGTTCTATGTTGCTCTATGCTGAAACCAGTCTAACTGTGCTTAATGTACTATATCATACCCACTCTTACCTACACAGCTCGTCTCTGGAGCAGTAGTTCTGCAGGCTGAGGCAGTTGGGCTTGCCCACTCTTTCCTCTCCTCTCCCATTCTCTTCATAGGAGCAGGATGGGACGATTGTTTTCCTCCGGCGTTCCCCGCACAGAGTGTCAGAGCAGGGGCAGAAGAGTAGAGCGAAACTGTACTCCTCTGGCACACGCTCCAGGAAGCGCCGCAGGGCTTTGTGGCATTTCTGGCGGTTACAGCTGTTGTCAGAGACTGTTGCTCGCTTGGTGCAGGCCACAACATATTCTGACCGCAGGGAGCCACATTTCTCATACAGGCCACAGTCCTGGGCTGCCTTCAGACACTGGTTTTGGCCGTCCACAGAAAGAGCGGAAGCTTGAGGTCGTCAGGAAGACAACAATGTAATAATCAGGACAAAGAAATTATGATTTGCAGGAATTTGGGTGCCAATGTTTTAAATATTTGTGATATAAGAGCAGTACCTGCCATGATGGAGGCCATACGTGACATCTCAATGTTTCTCACCAGATTTACCTGCAGTTCTTCATATGGAGACACCTCATACTCATCATATGCTGAAACAACAGTGAAGAGTTCTGTCACATGGATTATGCAGCTGAGAATCCAAAAAGCCCCCCTCAACCTCCACCCCCATCACACACACACACACACACACGCACACACACACACAGATGCCAGTGCTTAAACCCACCTGCAAATCTCACAGTCCAGTAGACCCTCAGGCAGTGTTCCTCCCTGCGAGAGCCACGCTGACACTTGCAAACTTGAAGGGGGCGGTAATGCTGCAAGGAGTTCTGGGCCTCCAGGCACTCCAAGCGAGCATCTGGGCCGAGGGGCGACACAGCCTCCTCAGCTGCACAATACTCCAGAAGTCGATAGAGCACCATGCAGGACTGCTCCTGGATGCAGCCCTGCTCTGCCACCAGACAGTCTAAGGATGCAGATACTGGCGCACTACCTGGAGGAGAGGATGACACTGTCAACGCTGCCACCAATATGTGCACGGCTGTACTATGCAAAACAGCTGGGTTTATGGTCCAGTTTAAGACCTTTAGCTAAATAGGATGTAATTAAGACAACAGAGCAAGTTGAGTGCACTCCATAGACCCTCCACTGCACTACAGGTGACTATAATATCCATCTAGGTGGATTAAATTGAAAGCACACAAGAGTAATAAAGTAGCAATGTGGGCGAAAGCTCAATGTTCCTCATAGAAACATGGGAGTCTCTCTGATAACTTAACAACACTATAGGGTTATGTTGGGGTTCTAATTAGTTCATAATCATTTCTTCACCTTCTCACCGGGACTTTATTTACCATGTTTTTTTAGCACGGTGTCTCAATGTTTGTATATGTGTCCATCGAAATGCTCCGGCTGCCACTCACCTCGCACTGTGGTACTGTGTTGAGCCAGTCCTCGTCTTTCTTATCACAGGCCACAATGCTACCCAGTAAGTGAGCTCAACACATGCTACCGTACATTTTGAGAGATTTTATCAGTCTATGATGCTGCTCTGTCAAGTTGCACGCCGTAATGTCTGGCCATGCCTAATACTAGTCACTGTGCCCTTCTCTCTTATTGCATTCTGCTATTTAAATTGAGGAATTTGGCAATATTTTTTGGGCTGTTCAAGTGCTTCTTAGAGATGTGGGCATCCAAGATTTGAGGGTCAGCTGCCAAACAGCACTGCATTCAAAATTTAGTCTGAAAATAAAATCCAAATGGGGCCAAATGGGGATGTTATGAGCAGAAACTTAGTTAGTTTCCTGCATCAAAAAGGATGCTATTCAACAGCCAACTCTCTAGTCTTGGATGCCTCTTGGATCTTCCTGCAAGTACTTGAACCACCAACAAGGGGGCTTTTCCAAAATATTCTCTTCCCATGTGAGAATAATAACATTTTGGCTGAAAAAGTAAAGGCTACGTGAGTTCAGTGTTACCTTCATCATGAAATCACACTCGTTATACTGATGTAAATACAAAGAAATGGCTGTAAACTAGCAAACATGCATTCATCCATCGGAAAAACTGTCATATGCTAATGAAAATCATTGGTAGCAACGTAAAATATATGGGATAAAATGCACTGAAAGATGTAAAAACACTGGTGTGGTGCTTGACCATTTTGCGTGTGACATATTTAGCATCTTCAGAGACATGTATTCATGGACGTTACAAAAGCACTGCTGTTGTTGTCGTGAAAGGACACATGAACAGCTGGGGGCAAAACCTTTTGCAGCAGGGTCCCGTCCACTTGGAACAAGCTTTTCAGCAACGTCTCATACTGTCTCCACACGTAACGCTAGAGACAAAACCAATTTATTCAGCACAGTCCATCTTTTTTCCCCACCAAACCCCGTATACTTCTGCTTCCAATTTTGCTTTCAGACAGAGACTCAACCTGGGCATCACACTGAGACAATGGCTCATATCAAATGTCCACTATGTGAATGTTTTCCTCCCTGAAGTTCCCCCAGACAAATAGTCTGAGGCAAACACTTTTCATCTGACACATCAGCACACATTGCACCTACATAATATGCTGCTTGACGATACTGTAGAATTACATCAGCTGTGTTCATCCCATTAAGTTATACAAGGGTCGTCGAGTGCAAATGTGCTCCATATCACCAACCACATTTTCTCTAAAACAAATACATAATTCAGTGGAAAAACAGTCATGCTGGTCCATAGTCATTAAACATTAAAAGTGTTTTGATTGGCAGCGTTCTGTCTAGAATGACTGAAAGTGAAAAACTACAAATCATTTCATAATAATGATTGTTGCTCTGTAAAAAAAAAAAAAGACACAATACAGGAAGGCCAGAGGCAGCCTGGGGGAGACGAGAGAAAAAAGAGGAAGGCCTCTTCATGAAATTGCATTCTGGTGGAGCATTTCAGGAAATTAATTTTCTCAAATGTGACACATAATTGTCCCCACAAATTACATTTTATACACAGAGATTCCACAGAAAGAAAACAGCTTGGGTAGGCAATATGCACACACTTTTCCCGCTTTATCTCGTTAATTTGCCATATCTTGTCACTATTTAGCTGCAGCAAAGGAGCAGACTGCCAGAGATCGAAAAATGCAGTGTATCTACAAAAAAGTAAATGTTTATGTTTGAACCTCATGCACGCCTGTTAACAATTATCTGCGCTTACTTTGTCCCTCACATGCTCGTGCGCTTCAGTACATTAACATATACATCACACAAGTCATACACATGCGGTATTGTGTTACATCGGTCACACACTTCGATTAAGCTCCTGCTGACTGGCAACACAAAGTACGGCTGCAATCCAGTTCTGCTGCTGCATGTTTTGCAATCTCAGGCGCCACATGAGGTCCACGTCTCACTCTGGCATGAGACATATCATAAACAGAGGCTGCGCTTCATCGCAGCTGCAGGAAACCTGCCAAGGCTACTGCAGTGAATCCACTGGGAGAGGTGGGGAGAAAAAAAACTCCAGCAACACACAAGGCAATGAGTCATACTCACAGTCCCAGCTCCCCAAGGTATGCAAAGGTGATGATTACCTGTCTATCTATATATCGTGACACCTTGATTCTTACACTGAAGTATTAAATTCTGCCGTGTTTAACTGCAATTTCAACAGGCTTCATGTTATCTCCTGTTTGGGCAGCGAACAGTTTATTCATTATTCCTTCCCAGTGTTTGCTCCCTCAGGCTTTCCATTGATAGAGAGACTATCAGCAAATTTAGTTTCTGAGAGCCTTTCTTTGCACACGCGCGCAAGCACGCACACATGCACACACACAGACAGATAAGAAAAACCTATATGAAGTATAGAGCAGCTCTCTTAAATCTTTTCCACTAGATAGGTCATAATTATTTTAATAACTCAAACATCATTTAATGTCATGATGAAAATGAAGCTCTGCGCTCACATTATGCTGTTTGAACTGCAACAAATTGCTAAAGTAAAACTCAGGTTCAGGGATTTGTTGGTCTGAGCATTCTGTGTGTGTTTAAAAAAAAAAGGGGAGAAAAGCGAATGGGAGATAAATGACTGTGATACGTGAGCCATTATACAACCTATTGATTTCTCACTGGAGTGATTAATAGAATTTGTGAAGCTGATGAAGGTTAACGCCATAAACGACGAACCACACTCCACATACAGACACTCTCGGGGAGCAAAGCGGTTTGGCAAATTCCTCTTCCGTCCTTTCAAACGTGTGGGATGAGTAGCAGAGCGTCCAGATTGTTGGGCAGTAATTTGACTGGAGAGAAGACGGCGGCGGGACAGTGTGACTCTGATGTGAAATGTGTTGGGGGATCGTGACAGAAGGGACTTGTTGGAAGGAAGTCTCAGGCTCGAGGAGGATATGGCAGCGAAGTGACAAGATGGAGCAACAGTGAGGCTCAAACATGACTGCTGCGACTTGTTACGAGGTGAACTCATTGATCTCACCTGCAGGCAAACCAGTGGGAATCCTTACTGGATACGTAACACTCCATGGGTATCGTACACTGGAGTATCCTCTGCCATTTTATAAACCTAACAATCAATGAATCAAGAAAATAACCTGCAGATTAATTGATAATGAAAACTAGTATTAGTTGCAGACTAATTCAACTGTATTTCTATGGCTGAAATGACTGGAACTTTTTGAACTTTGATGTCTAATATTCTATTGTGTTCATGAGTGGTTGATTATTTTATTGCTGTGATTGTATGAACATGAGATCAACCCAAACTTTATGTTTCAATTTTCAGTTTTATGTTGTGCCAATGCTGAGGTGAAGGTCAAGGTTAAGGTCTGGTTAGATTTAGGCACTAAAAACACTTGCTTAGGGTTATGAAAAGAACATGTTTTGGCTTAAAGGGTCAGGGTTAGGGGTTAGAGTTTTGTCACCACAAACACAGCTGGAAAATGTCCCGACCTCCTATCAAAAACACTTGTTTTTGTAGCCACACACACAGCTCTAACAGTGATGCTTAGCAGTTGTCTCACCGAGCCGTCACACCACTGCCATCCACTCCTCATCCTCATGAGAAACTCAGCTCATATTCATACATTAATGTCATGCACTATTATATACTACTGAAATCTGAAGGTACACCACTATGATACCTGATACAGTACAATCTAGCATTTATATATGCTTACTGAATACATAAATATCCCCAGTATACAGTGCAGTGAATATATTGTTAATATGCATGTAAACAGACTAATTGACCCTAAGAAACCACACTGGGAAACAAGGGACTAATAAATGGGAGAAAGTAAGCTGCGGGACAATGGAACACATGTTTGTAAGTCAAAATAATGACTTCCCTGCCAAAATGCTTATTTTAATTTTGATTTAAGCAACTACATTCAAAATCATATCTATTAATGATTGGACAGAGCAGATGGCAAATGTAAGGGAGGTCTTTATAATTATCAGTAACTAGTAGATTACGTCCAAGCCTAAAAATAAACAAGTGGCTGACCCCATCTCATTCCAAAAAATAGAAATGACTTCTCTCACTCAGTAAAGTTTGATTAAAAACCATCTTGTGTCACAATAAAGGATCTCTGCACTGATCCACAGTTTGTAAAACTCAATTCTGACTGTCTTGATTGAATCCCATCTTGTATTGGAACAAACTTCCTATTGGTTGGCCTCTGCTGTATTTGTGGAGCAGTGGATAGAGACATGTCCTCGAGAAGGACACAGCTGACTAATCGGTGCTGCTTAAAACTTGTGTGGGTCCTTATTGACACCCTCATTCACTTTTCATTTCTGCTGAGCTCAACATTTTCTCCCATCAGCTCACCATCTTTTAATGTTCAACTTTTAACATTAAACATATGCTTAAAAGTTTGCACATATTTTCTTTGTTATGAGGGAAATTAGAGGCACTGCCCTGGGCAACCTCAGTCGAGCAGTTCTTTTTGAAGAAACAGAATAAATTCTGTTTAATTTACTCAGAAATGTACTTACTTGCTCACTGTGTGAACTACTAGAACTGTGAAGAGTTTCCTCCTCCTTTCAGACGTGCTGGGCGTTATGGATTTCCAATTGCCCAGAATAAATATTCACATGAAAACCTAAACTCTGCTTCTAAATACCTCATCAGTTAAACAATAAGTCATATATATTAATCATAAATTAATTTGCCCTTCCTTGTCATAAAAACTTATTTTTCATTAAAATGTTTCCCCATTTTTCTGCGTGTTTGAAGCTCATCTTTCCCACTGTTACTCTCATCTTTGCAACTCCTTCCTCCTCAATCCTTCCACTGCTGCACCTGCTAGATTTCATTACTCTGTTCAAACTACCTGCCTCCACTTTCGACCAAATCTTCCAGAATCTCTCCACACTGCATGTGTCTGCTCCGCATCTTTCCACAAGAGGCTCCCGCGGCTTTCTTCACACAGTCACATCAGGACCACACACACTGATGGTGGTGATAATATGTCGCGTGAGGAGCACATGCAGTGTACAGTCTCACTCAGTAATCGGCACAGTAACAGTGCATCCTCAAAGTCCACTTCTAAGAACAACTTCTTTTTTTCCCACCCTAACAATACACTAACTTCACAAAAAGCTGCACTTTCATTTAATCTCACATCACCAGCTGAGAGCCAGGTGCCTTGCCAACTTCATTCAAGAAAGTTGAAGATGTAATACAGTTTCACACGCCTTGATCCCAAAATTGCCCAGAACCACTTTGCATGCAGGGGCAAATTACACCTTTGTTTGCTCCTCAATTTGTGCAAGCTAACAAGACTGACTCTCTGTGAGGCTGGCGCATTCAAAAGCAGCACAGTTGCATTTGCTTTAATCAATTTTTATGCGCACACCCCACAGAGATGACTCCAGCACTGGAGTTACGTACAGTTCTCTGCAGCCCTGTACTAGATGTACACTTGCAGAGAGGAATACATAACTCAAGGTGTGACCTTCATCATTATTATGGCATGTCACAGAGATATGATGAGGCACAGTTCAACCAAAAAAACAAAATATTGTTTGATCACATAACACACAGGTTATTAGCAGCAAGAGCTGGATCCAAAAATTGAAAAAAGAAAAGAAAATGACTTTATTAGGCTTGTTCAGCATCATCTAGGTGATCTGACCACATGTGGTGAGGGTCCAACCACCCAAGGGTTACAACTCTATTGGTGTGTACGAGAATCATCATTCACAATTAACTGTTGCCCAGTGGATCCCGTGCATAGATGCATGCATACATACATCTCTTTTAATGAGATGTGCTACTGTTGGATTGTGCAGCCACATCACGCACGCAACACCCCTCCTCCAGGTACTCAAGGTCCAAATACATACTTGCATCAGGTGCTGCATCAGCCAGTCAGGATGTGAAGAGCTGTGTGAATATTTCAGACTTCTGCCTTCTGCTGCCCGGTGCAGCCCTACATTTTGAAGTGCCAAATAATTTCTTGGCCAGACAGCGACACACAGATCGGCTGTTTCCATCGGGCATGTCGCTTTTTGTTGGTGCCATCAAGTGAGCGGGAGTCACAATCAAGATGCAGTGCACACACACACACACACGCTTACCCACACGAATTAAGAATAACGGGGAAATGACACATAAATGATATAAATTAATATTAGAAAACTGTCTATTGGAAAAATCAAGGGCCATACAGAAACCTCAAAATAAGTTATCCTCGATGTGGACATGTTAATTAAAATGATTTCTTTAAAGTGCAACATCAAACACATGAAATAATTGCATATTCAGAAACTGTATTTTATGTTTTTATCTAAGTAATGTCCAATGGGCAGGTTGCCAATTTAATCTTTGTGTGCTGTCAGCCTAAACGAAACTGAATTACAGGCACAGAGTACATAAAGACAATGCCTCAGCAGAAAGAGAGCAAAAAAGAAGAGCCTACGACACATTGGGAAAGATAAAGACGCAAAGGGTTGGATAAACCTGTGTGCACGAGGCGAGGGCAGTCAAACACCTGCACAGTGTGTATATCAAATAGTCACACCCTGGATAGAAACAGCTCGAGCATGCAGACATCAGTCCACCTAAGACTGGTGCGACTTTGCACAGCCTGAAAATGAGCTCTAATAAATGTATGACAACCGTGTTATGGCTCAATCACGTCCACTAAATGAAGTACTGAAATAGCAACACTCAATCACCAGTTGCAGTCTATACTGGGACTTTAGCAGTAATCCACAGAGGCCTCGCAACAAAAGGTCAAAGTCGGGTTTAATGTCATTCAACAATAGCCAGCTTTCCATTGATTTATCTGGCAAAGGTACCGTGTGGACAGAATCAAAGTGATCTCATGCATTATTTGTGAGATGACATGCCATCACACTGTTGTTGAATTGGAAAAAGATTAATTCAACAACACGCACACCACAACAGAGAGTGACTGATATGTCACATCCTGAGTAGAGTTTATGAATCCTAAAATGTGTTTTCTAGACACAGGGTCCTCATTGTGTTTTCGTATATCATTTTTCTTGTTTTAATCTCATGTCAACATTTTAATGATGCCACTAATAAATGGCAGATTCTGGAAACTGATAAGCTATGTATGTAGTTTCATCTTATTTTATTAAATTACTGTTTCTGCTGTTGATTCCTTGGATTATGGTGCACAGTAGCTGAGTGTCCCCTTTAATTCACTGCCCTATGCATCTCACAAAAAGGATCTTTAAATCGCATCAGTGTTGACAGTCTGTTGTTGATCTCTAAAGTGCTTTCTGCCATTGTTTGGGTCGCATGTTTGCACAAGGCCAGATGTGTTACAAGGTATAAATAGCATTGTATTAAAGGGAATACAGTTCAGATGGGCTATTTGTATAGCACCTTCAGATGTAGACAGGGAAGGCCCATCAGACTGACACTTAACAGTTTATAAGCAGGCTGGGAAACTGCAGCAGATTTGTCCAAAACCAGATTAAAGTCAAGGGAGTTCTGCATAGATTTCCTTTCATGAAGTCAATAAACAAACTGAAATCCAATAATTTATTTTGCCATCAGTTACAATGGAAGAATTCTACATCTTGACAGTATGTCTAATTTGCATCTGCAATGACTCAGATGTCTATTAAATAGCACTTGAAAATAACTGCGTTTCTTGGTGTGATTCCACCTAAGCGTCTGGCAGGAGGGTTTGACATACTGGATGATATACAGGGTGCCTGAAAGGTTTGACATTCACAAGAAAACATTCATCATTTTAAGATACTAATCTGTACTGGGCAACCTCACCTGACATTATCAATTTATTTTCCTGGATGCAGTGAAGCCAGCTCCTCTTGCACTACTGAAACAATCACAATTACAGTATTTGCATGTATTTCATTGACAAGCGGGCGAGTTGTGTTTCACATGAAGACTGTTTCATATGGTCTGTGTTGTCAGTGGATCAGGACACATGACCTGCTGGCGATCACATTCAAATAAGGACAAAGAATTTCTGCTCCGGCTTGAGCACTGAAAAGCACTTATGATCCAAAATGACATAATTCAATATCAGTGACCACAGATCAACACACTTTCCGCTCCACTGGGAGATTTTTTATCCAGCCACAATCACATTATTGACTTTAATGATTATATCTCATTTTGCAGGAGCTCGTGTGTGCGTGTGTGTGTGTGTGTGTGTGTGTGTGTGTGTGTGTGTGTGTGTGTGTGTGTGTGTGTGTGTTCGCCGTCTTTTGAACACTGGATCATCAGCAAAGACAAAGACTTATAAAGCAGTGACACCACAGTCTGGTCCATCGTGCTGCTGCCATGAAGTTATGAATTTCTGCTCACATATCTCATCCTGTCAACTTCTAATGCACAACTTATGTAAAATGTCAATGATTTACACGCTGTGGAAGCCGACGGCCTTTCATGCAAAGGAGAAGATCATTTCGTTGAACAATTCATGTGTGATATTTTCCCATGATCTGGGACAGTCCAATCAATATTTGGCAGATGAACAGCTCTTTTTGGACCGCGTCCAAGGCAGAAATTATAGAGCGGAACCCATGATGTCATCCAGATGTAAAACCTAAAACTGCTGCTGTAATGGATGGCAAGCTGGCTTTATAGTCCTCGTCAATGATATTTTGAGGGTCATCTCCAAAGTTCCACTGGAACAGTCTTATCATCAGTGACACCGAACATGCCTCGACACTCATTCTTTCCCACTTTATCCCTTTTTTTCTTTTTAAAATAACAACTGTCCTCCGTCTGGTTACATGCATAAGCTAAACTACGCACAGATAGATCATTTCCAAAAAGTTCCCACTTGATGATTAAGTTCTTAACATCGGGTGAGGAATCTAAACACTGCCGGATCATTATCAGTGTTCTCGTGTGCTTCTGGGTTGGTGGTCTTCGTTATAATCTATAATCGGTATTCACCACACATTTGCATGAAAAACATGGAATTCATGCCTGCATTCCTGTTCAAGTTCTGGATACTGGAAGGTGTCCTCCAAAAGGGAAACATCCTCTGAGCCCCGCATGACCTTATTGAACAGATTAAATAAATGATACAGTCTCAGCGGTGTGGAAATACATTCTCCACCTAAAACTGAGAAATGCGCCTCTTACCGTGAGAGAAGACATTGAGCAGAAGTCCAATGATCATCATCCTGTCCGGTGACATTGGAGAGTTGGGGACTGGGAAACTCGCACCCGGCTCGCTGCAGCTCAGTGACCCGTCTCCTGCCACATCCAGCCTCCTGCTCTGCTGCTGCTGCGCCCGCACGGACTGAGGCAGATCGGATGGGTTAGCGCACAAAGTTGCCAAAACTGAACCGTGCACACAACTGGAGCGACTCAAGTTCTCGCGATTTTTGTTAACCCATTTATTTTCCCGATCCCGATTATATTGATGTCCAGCGGACGCATTCGGTGGCTTTCCAAGAGCTTTATCCAAAAAGTTGGTGCGCGGCTGATCAGTTTCAGTCAGACTACAGGCTGGCTGTGTCGCATTTGGACTTGCGTGTGGTTGCAGCTCCACAGTTGTCCAGACGGACTTGAGATCAGGGCGCTGAGACTGCATGGCGCATCTCTGTCAAAGGCGCAACGTGATTGGCCCCTGAAAAGACTGAACAAGTCCGTGGGATGTTAAAATGTTTCCTGCGTAGGATTGTAGTAGCCAAGACCAGGCATGATGGACAACACAGGGTGTATGTTATAGACAGCACTGAAAGTCAATTATGTTTAACAACAGCATTATCACTCACTAATCCAATTAATTAGCTGTTTTTGTTGCTTTCATCGCGTGTTGCCTGAAAACTGTTCACAGCAAATATCCACTGAATAAACAGATATGACTTTGACACTGAATTTATGATCATGGATTTTGCACCCATAAGGTTCAGTGAAAAAAGCTGAAGAAGCAGTCAGAGCAAGTGTGTCCTCTATTTCCATTTGGACCTGTCTGATTGAAACATGTTTCTGGCTATAAACATTGGTTTGTTTTCCCCCCACAGGTGTCTTTATGTGTCTGCTGAGGTGAGCTTAAATGTTAAATTAAACATGTTCCCTCCTCTGCCTTGAGACCAGTCTGCAGCCCCACAGCCCTTTTCCATTCTTATCAGCTTACAGCAGGACTGACAGTGTGAAATCTTTACTTGTTCCACTGCCGCAGCTGACCTGTGGGTGGAAAGGGTTGGTCCAGAGAGGATGACATGCAGTGAGAAATACTAAAAGCTGTGATCATCTACTCACCTGTAGCACTGAGGGTTCTTTTTTCTTATTTATCCAGACAAACTGTTTCCCTGTGCAGTTTGTGCCTGTGCATGATCACATCAACAAAAGCTTACATTCTCTGTATTCTCTCCAAGGATATAAACACAAAACTGCATTTGCAAGTTTGCCACGGCAGCTGTCATTTTTGCTTGCAAAAATGGAAAAAAGGAAAAAAGTCACAGAGCCTCCTTGAAGGTTTTCATTTTAAAAAAGAGAGATGGAAATCATCAGAGTGAGTGCAGATTGGATCAACTTTTTCTTAAAGTCACTAAGTATTGATTTTTTTTCTTTAAAGCTAATGTTTGTTTGAAATATTTCTTTGAAGTTCATTAAAGTATCCAATTTACAGTGAAAAATACTGCAGCAAAATTTGCTTTGAAAAAACAGACACTGCTGCCGCTCACCAAAAGAGAACAAAGGCAATTTGAAATTGCAAAGTGCACGCCATTGACCTGTCGTCCTCAGTGCAATTAAAAGACAGCGGGGGGATTAGTGGATTAATTTACACGTCCTGTTCAACTGGATGCTCAAGTGGCAGCAAGAAATACAAGTGGACAGTGATTTCCATTAAAATGCACATCCAACCAAACAAGCACAACAAAGAGGTGCACGTAATTAGGCTACAGTAACCATGGCAGCACGAGGAGACCTTGCACTGCACTTAAGCTCAACTGAAGCTGCTTCTAATATTCAACAAAATGTTGCAGAATGAGAATTTCTTGGTGTTGTCCAGCTCCAGCTCCAGGAGTTGGTTTGTGGCAGGACTCCTCAGAGGAGGTTTGAGGCTGACTGAATGGCATCACAGCAGCGCCCCCCTTTGGTCAATCCTGTGCATTACATGAGACACGCAGCTGTTGTACAGTCCAATAATGTGAGCATTGGCTTATTACTTTGAGATAAAAGTGTTTACTGTACAGCCGCTGTTTACATATTTTGTCTGATGGGGCTTGAATTAAAACATGAAGTAGATTCATAAGCTGTAATAAGAACATATGATCCACCAGAACTTGTTGAGATTTTCACTGAAATAAAACAAACAAACAAACAAACAAACTAGATAGATAGATAGATAGATAGATAGATAGATAGATAGATAGATAGATAGATAGATAGATAGATAGATAGATAGATAGATAGATAGATAGATAGATAGATATTTGAGGTCCATCTGCATGCAGGAGGTGTGTGTCACTTTCACCAGCTAAATAAAGGCATTAGGTCTCTTGCTGCCCTCTAGTGGTCGACTCCGATCAAACCCAGACTGAATGAATGAAACTTTTATTTTGGAATTTTGGCACCCTGTGCAGCATTTGTCACCATCCAAGATGCGCAGCAAGGCGAATTAACCCTCTCCAGAAGCCCAAACTGTAGCATTGCAGCAGGGGAGCTCATTAGCTCGCGGTACCGTCAGAGCAGGTGCAGACACGTGACCGTACGTTGCTCAAGAAGACTTCTTAAGACTGAAGTAAACCTCGAACACTCAGTGACAAACACCTGAGTCAATGAGTTTCGCAAACAGCACAGATTCAGATGTTACTTGAAAGGCGTCCACAAGCTGACACAGCTGTTCACATGATAACAGTCAATAAGTGATAGGTTAGGTTATGTAAGACATGTGAATTCAGAGGAATGCACTTCACTGAAAAGCAGCCATGGAGTATTAGTTTTCTAGCAGTCAGTGGTTACTAATAGCTAACATGCTGTTAGTTATAATGGTGGATGTGCCTCTGTGAAGTCCTTGAAAGACTGGGCTCTGTACGACCCCATGACTTTCCTCAAGTATGATGGCCAGAATGCCAAGTAGTCATTAATGGTCCATGGGCGTGACTCTGCGTAGGTAACTAAATAAGGACAACACAGTCACTAGTTTGGTTTTCGGTCTAAATTCAGTTACTGAAAATGTATTTTGTAATATCAGGATGTACTTGCTCAGGCACATACGACTACGCAAAGTGACGACATCATTACCGAGACAGTCTAATTGGCGGGGAGCCGCGTGACGTTAGGATGTTGGCCAATCCCCTCAAACTACAGCTCCCGTTTTGTATCGCGATCTATTGTGTTATATAAATGCCATACGCGGCTGTACAATCGGCCATTTCGTCGGTGCAGGCCATCAGCCATAGAGGGCAGTGGGGCTAATCCTGTGTACTGGTTATTTGAAAGGCACATCAAGAACATCGCAACATGAGTGAGACAGCTATTTCCTTCGCCAAGGATTTCTTGGCCGGCGGCATCTCTGCTGCTATCTCCAAAACAGCCGTCGCCCCAATCGAGAGAGTGAAGCTTCTCCTTCAGGTAAAACCCTGCCTTCCGGAATGCTCACGACGCTAGCCGGCTAGCTTGCGCGGTCTTGCTAAGCTGTCATTGGACAAAGTTAAGCACGTAACTCTGCCGGTTGTCATCACCAGTCTGCGGCGCAGAGTTATACACAGTCAGTACCATGTGTCAATATAGAATTAATCAAAGTCCGAAGAGTGATGGATCCAAGGATTTAAGGTCATCATGGGATGGGAAATGACCTACGTGAGCCTGGCTGCTAATGTTAGCTTCCCACGTTAACCTTAGCCGGTATAGCTAACAAAGGACAAACGCTTGTAATGAAATTGGGACATTATGTACAAATAGACGGCAACACATCCGATTTGTTTACAACTCTACTGTTACACACATAGTTATAACAAGATACCATGGCGATGATTTTTTAGCTTTAATTGTCAATGAAATCTGTATGGTGGCTAATGCATTGCTTGACGATAGCTAGCGTTAAGTGAGGCTGCTCCAAGGCCCGGGGACAGTCAATCACAGCCGGGTCAACAAGTTTCCCATCCTCCTTCTGTTAAACCTGCATTGCGACATTATTTCAAAAACAC
Organism: Chaetodon trifasciatus; assembly: GCA_037975065.1. Lineage (NCBI taxonomy): Eukaryota > Metazoa > Chordata > Actinopteri > Chaetodontiformes > Chaetodontidae > Chaetodon > Chaetodon trifasciatus. Next base: position 3,586,968 of record JBBMOE010000011.1, read on the forward strand.
TGTTACAGATACCTACTCCAGTATTGACCACTGACCTTCTTACTATGTTATGCCGATTTTGGAGCATGTTTCCTCTCCTCAGCTGACAAATGTTTAGCAGATTAAGATGGCAGCCATTATCGTTTGATTGCTAGTAAACACTAATAGCTCTATTGATTTTGTACGAGCTCAGACTTTTTGCAACAACTTTGCAGGTTTAAATGTGCCAAGGTCACAACAAGGAGACACTAGCTCAAAGGTTAATTGACTTCCTCATTTTAAACTGAACTCTTCTTTCTTTTTCTCTACTCCAGGTCCAGCATGCCAGCAAGCAGATCACCGCAGATAAGCAGTACAAGGGTATCATGGACTGTGTCGTCCGTATCCCCAAGGAGCAGGGATTCCTTTCCTTCTGGAGAGGTAACCTTGCCAATGTCATCAGATACTTCCCCACCCAGGCCCTCAACTTCGCCTTCAAGGACAAGTACAAGAAGATCTTCCTTGATGGCGTTGACAAGCGCACCCAGTTCTGGAGGTACTTCGCTGGTAACCTGGCGTCTGGCGGCGCTGCCGGAGCCACATCTCTGTGTTTCGTGTACCCCCTCGACTTCGCCCGTACCCGTCTGGCCGCTGATGTGGGAAAGGCTGGAGCTGAGAGGGAGTTCAACGGTCTGGGAGACTGCTTGGTGAAAATCTTCAGGTCTGATGGTCTGAGAGGCCTGTACCAGGGCTTCAACGTGTCTGTGCAGGGCATCATCATCTACAGGGCTGCATACTTTGGCATCTATGACACAGCTAAGGGTACGTCGATTTTACACTGACATATACTCAAACCTCTGAAGAGAGTAGTCTGCATCTTCCAGATCTGTAACGTTTTCCCCCTGTTTACAGGTATGCTTCCGGACCCCAAGAACACCCACATATTGGTGAGCTGGATGATTGCACAGAGCGTCACAGCTGTTGCTGGTCTGACCTCATACCCCTTCGACACTGTCCGTAGACGTATGATGATGCAGTCTGGACGCAAAGGAGGTGAGACTATTTGCTGTTTTGTGAGTGTGTTATGCAGCTAATAGACTAAGTTCACATTAGACATTTTCCATACTGTTATTTCTGCCCACATTATCTAATTTCGGCTCTTTTCTCCTTCCTCAGCTGACATCATGTACAGCGGGACCCTTGACTGCTGGCGCAAGATCGCACGCGATGAGGGTGGCAAGGCCTTCTTCAAGGGAGCCTGGTCCAACGTGCTCAGAGGCATGGGCGGCGCCTTTGTGCTGGTGTTGTACGATGAGCTGAAGAAAGTCATCTAATTCATATTGTCACGTCACTGTCCAATTTGGCTAAATGTAATAACTTTCCATTTCTATGGACTCTACATTCTGCCTTATTTATGGGAACAAACTATAGTGTCTCACCCCTAGCTGTGGGGGATGGCTGTAAGTTGTGCATCTTTATGATTTTAAACGTTCCACATCCTCTTTACCGATGTCATTCCTGTTAATGAAATCTGTTACACCCTCCTGTCATTCACTAGGTTTGTATGGTCCCAAGTTGAATAAACCTATTCTGGGGAACAAACTTAAACCATTCATGTCAACTGTCTCCTCTACTGTCAGTGCATGAGATGAGTACCCAGTGGATAATGAAATGCACGAAGTGGATTACACCCAACTGCTATATTTACTCGCGCTTATCTCTCCTGAGCCTTCCTGGTTTGACCATGGTCACTACTAGGATTGTTGAGCAGCACTCCTGAGACTTGGCTCCTTTGAAAATGGCTTGACAGGCGACTGGGGAAAAGTCAGCAGCAGATAATGAGTTTCACGTTTGTTAATTGAGCAGCAATAAAAGTTACAGACCCCACTGAGGTTTTGTTTATAGGATTTGTTTCACTGGAAATCTGGATGGCTTTCAGGGGTGCAGGCTCAGTTACTCAAACAGCAGGGAAATGTAGATCAGCACGAGAGGTTCATTTTCCTTTTTTTTTAAGAAAATAAAGTACATTTCACACATGAACAATGCTTAAACACTTGTGCACCATATTGCTCATAAACCAGAATATGTTGCCCTGAAGTTTTCAACTTAATTTGAAGTGGGATTTTAAGATTAAAATGGTCAACACTCTGCAATGCAGAAAAACTGCAATACATAGTTTACTGTGTTCCATAAGCCATGCATGGAAATCTACTTTTGACAGCAATCACTATTAAAGATGCTACATGCAGAATGAACTTAGCTGCGTGTCCTGCCTTAACTTCAAACATGTTGCTACAAATATTACAAGGTGTGAGATACCAGTGGCTGATTAACACCATGCAGTCAAATCAACAGACAGTAATCAGACTTACTACACCAGCACTTGAACAGACTCAATGCGGGTTCATTTAACAACCAAGACACCTGAAAGTAGACGTTATCTGATGTCCTGTAGATAAATATGCTCTCCCCTCACTTCGAGGCAAACACAGGACATTTTCTTCCTTCCTGCTTCACACAACACTGGAAAACTTTCCTCTAATGTCAGATGAAGGTGAAGATTCCGCAAGATATTTTAGGGGTGACCTCACACTGACGCGGAAGTTTCAAGGTGGCCTGCCCACCATGCTTTTAATCCTCGATTTAGTCTGACATACTGACGGTGGACAGCAGGGGGCGCAAGCGGCAAACAAGTGCGGCACTTCCGCGTTCCCGTAGCTCCCTGCTCGTGCTCGAGTTGCTCAATGAGGAGTGACAGCTGAATGTGATTTAGCTCCTTATCAGGATACTGTGAGACAGTGGCAAGTGAACGAAGGTGAAAGCCGAACTATCATACACACCTGTGCAGTATAATACTACACAGTACACTCAAATACTCGAAGTACTGCTGGTTAATTCAAGTTTAGAGATGCTGATACAGTCTAGGTTGTTGGGTTTTGTAGTAGTCTGTGTTGTAGAATATAATTTAGTTGTTTGCCCTCATCACCTTGTAAGAACTTGCACACCTTACAATATAATGTTTATCACTATCCCAAAATGAAAGAGGAGCCACGTGCGTCACTAAATAAGCATACACACTGTCTGGGTATTAAAGACGGCTTATTAAACAATCATTCAGACCATTTTGCAGTGTGTCTTAAATGAATTAGCCTCAAACCTCATTGATTTGTGTGCTGCACATTACTCAAAGAGCATCCATCTTGTCAGGATGGTCCCAGTTGATGATCAGGTACGAAGACTGTGATTAACTCAACAAACAAGGAAAAGAGTGATTTTAAAATCACCAGTCATTTTGTTAATTAGGCTGGCCTTATTTTTATTTGTACCAACAGTGTGTGTGTGTGTGTGTGTGTGTGTGTGTGTGTGTGTGTGTGTGTGTGTGTGTGTGTGTTTGTGTGTGTGTGTGTGTGTTTGCCAATATATAAACTTGAGAGCTAAGAAAAATGTAACAGTCCAGGGAAAAATAAATAATGAGGAAATAAAAAGCCGTGGCAGTGTGAAGCGACCATCTTTTCTCCTCAGACAAGCTCATTCTGGATTCATAAATGCTGATAATTTATTCCACCAAATAAATCTTTCAAACCAATATTTCAATACAAACTGTATCCAGAATTTGAATACAGCGCAGAGCATCCTCTTTATCTACTTCCTGTCCCCTTTTTGTTCTCTGGTGGGTTTACCAGATTACAACCTATACAGACTCTGAACACTGAATCTAATATTAAAAATCTGATTAAAAATTGACTGTGGTAAGTTCTCATCCTGGCTGACACTGGAGGATATTAATTTATTCTCAATCTCGTGACACTGTTAAAGGTGGATATTATTAGGAGGTTTGCATTAGATCACTATAAGTACATATGCATGAATTTTACAGAGACACATTCTTATTTTAATTATTTTGTGATGATAGTGAGCATGATTTTTATTTGTAGGACGAACAGCACAATTATCAGTGACTGCTTGGTTAATGTTGCAGCACACGGTCTTCATCTGAGTATCAATAAAGGTTAATATTGACGCCGTTTGGTGGATCCACACGCAGCAGGTTAATCAGAGAGAGGAAATGAATCATGCATGGCCTATTACAGCTGTGTGCGGCTCTGCACAGCAGCTCGGGGGTTAAAACAGACACCACACAGCAGGACTTTGGTTCCTGGAAAATCTTTTCTGTGTAGAGTTTACATGCTGGCTGCATCAGCGTCCTCCCACAGTCCAAACACTTGTGAGTGAAGTGGAGTGCACTATTGAATTGCCTGTACAGTAGGTGTGAAGTGAGGTGCGACTGTGATTGTTTATTAATCACTGTGAGATTTGTAATGGACTGGCAGCTTGTCCAGGGTGTTTCCTGCCTTCTGCCCAGTGCATTCTGGGATACAGTCCAGCCTGTTGTTCAGGATCTCGTCACTTCCAACTGTAATTGGAATGAACACAGCAGCAGGCTAATATTACTTATGGGCCTCGTTTCAGTACAGTTAATACAGCTCATTTATTTCATTATATTTATTCCAAGAATTCTATCTATCTATCTATCTATCTATCTATCTATCTATCTATCTATCTATCTATCTATCTATCTATCTATCTATCTATCTATCTATCTATCTATCTATCTATGTGGTTTTATGCATTCATTGGTAGTCATTTTGGAGTTTCTGGCAGTGCAATTGTGTGAAAGGTCATGTGTGGAAGCTTTGTTGCACAAACTTTGCACTTTTAAAGGCAAAAGGTTACTCTCAGAAATGGATTTCTGGGCAGGATATTCATGAGAAGAGCCATGGAAAGCCACCAGATGAAAGCACAGAAAAATAAAACGGCAACAAAACTTTCTGTGAAGTACAGGAAAGTACTAGTTTTTATTCCTTCATAATCAAACTTCACAAACAGCTTGAACTTGTACAATACCTCAGAGAGTGAAAATTACAAAAAAAGTGCTGGTAACATTTACAAAAATCATCCTTACTTAGCAACAATCAGTTTATTCTTCCACACTTTTTTTAGTCTTTTGTATTAAGGCTTAATACTTCTGTATAAAGTATATGCAAGATAAGTCTTCACAGTTTTTCGAAAAAAGTCACAATATTATGTAACATAATGAAGCTTTTACGGCTATTTTCTTTATAATAACAAATACACATCACTGGTAAATATATGTGAAATACAGGGCTTATTGTAAAATGGCAAGTAATGATACTGTTTGCTGAGATAAATTGATTCCACACACTGTTATAGGAAAGTTTTGACATACCATTGCTATAACTGAAGGAGGAGGAAAAGAAAATGATAAGCATAAACACTTGGGAGATCGCCTCCAAACTTTGGCACATCCCATGAAACAATTTCACAAAATATGAGATTTATTTTCGAAATCATACATATGGAAGAATAGCTAAACTGGCATAAAGTGAAAACATGCTGTGTAGTAAGGTGCTAAATCAGAGATATTACATTGCCAGCCTTTTTTTTTTTTTTTCTTTTTCCCCACATGGACTGACATGAATAAGGTGCATTTGTAAGACTCAAAGCATGTAGGTCTTTCTTAGATGTCAAACAAAATATGTAATAAATACAAGTTTTCAAAAACAACCTAAATTAATTGACCAATAGTCTTGAGGCGACCTCGTATACTCATGCATTCCCATGGATTCAGAGAAATGAATATCTCTACTGCGGGTGTGTAACTCTCTAAATGTGGCATGTGAAAGTAAAAGCTGTATTGTATTAATGGTATGTGTTATTTGCTTTTTTTCCCCCTATTTTTATTCGATTTTTTATTTTTTTTTTCTGAACTGTTGAAATTGTGACAAACTTGATGAGTAAGGAGATGGAATTGAAAACTGAATGCGAAACTAAGCCAAGATATATTCACAAGATCCTCTAAGCTGCACTGGTTTACAGGTCAACAGATGAGAGCTCTAGCCCTAGACTTACCAATTTCACCCTCATGCATACTGTACGGTTAAAGTGACGCAACAAGCTTGCTTAAATAGTCTACATCACAAAAGCAATTTGGTTTTAGTGCAAACACAATTGGCTGGCTTCAGCTTCTCAATAATAACAAGCTCACCAAGGAGATTACAAGAAGGCACATACTTATGCTTCCTCTAACACGCAACATATTTAGACAAACCGCAACATCTTTCAACAACACCACGAAGCGGTGAAAACAGGAAAGCTACTACATCCAGATAAAATGGTGAAGTTTTGCCGTTTGTGAATTATTGAAAAATTTACACTTATCCATCAACAAAATAACAACGTTAAGGTCAAGTTACTGCTGCTGAGTGACCTCATTGAAAAAGGATGAAGTATGATACATTTTGGTGGACACAGATTCTCTACATACGTGGCCAATGATGCTGTGTTTGTACGACAAAAGGTGCATTTGGGTTTTTTTTTCTCCCTCTAAGGAGCGTTTAGTTATTTCACTTTAAAGCATTTTTTCCCCCCTCGTAACGTCCCAGCGAGAAGCACTCGAAGTGACCAAATATGCAGAGAAGACAAGTGTTTTTAAGGTGTGCATGACAGTGGAGAGCTGGGCTTATCTTTTGGTATTCATCTTTTTAATAATGCTGTCGGCTGTGTGATGAAGACGATCGACACTTTGACTCATGGGAAATGATTCCATCCCTCATACATCCCGTCTCTCACTTCAATCTGTAAGAGCTGCTTGATTTGTCCAAAACAATCACAGGAGGAAACAACAGTTTTAATGCCCCTCAAATCTGGACACTTATACTCGGGTGGGGGTGGGGGTGGGGTTGCTGCTGGGTTAAAAAAAAAAAAAAAACTGCTAAAAACAACATGTGAATGTCATGTGCATTTCAAAAGATGACTGATTCTGTACCTTTGAAGACAAGAAAGAAATCTAAATGTGTCAAATATCACCATTTACTCAGCAATGCCACTGTGGGCGACAACCGTCACATGCTATGGTCTGAAAACGTGTTGAGTGAATTATATTGCTTTTGATAGAAGAAGACCAAAATAAGTCTAGTGCAAATCTCTTTTCTGGTTTGAGAAGTGGTGGTTTTGGTGAAATGAGACTCGACTGTCACATCTGCTCTACCATAGCGAGAAGGTGATTCTGATAACCGGATAGCTGTCAAGTGGTATCCCTTTACGATTTTTCTGAATGTTAACGAGAGCACTCTTTTTTTTTCTTTTTTTTTTTTTCAGGAAAAAAAAAACAAAACAAAAAATCTGTCACCAGCTGATGCCATGCAACAATTTTTGGAAGGAAAACCCTAATAAATATTTCCTGTTACATATAACCCAACACCCAATGAATGCAATTAACCAGCACAAAGGAAATGTCTTAACTTCTTGCATCTAAATGACTCCTATTTTGAGCAGGAGGATGGCGGCCATGTTAGTCACCCTCCCCTGTACAGCTGGGAGGATGTGCTTTGTCTGTCAGCTCATGTCTGTGCTAACGGGTGTCGTCTGTGCAGTTATGTCTGTCAAATACATCTCTCAACTTGGAAATGTTGGAAAACTCACTCCAGTCCAGTGTTTGACAAATCATATTATAAAAACGTCCTTGCACATACATTTAAAAAAAAAAAAGAAAAAAGAAAAAGAAAGAAACTTTATCCCCTATTTCAAAACAGCAGTCAATACATTTCAAACAAGCTTGTTTCAGAACAATAATAATAATAAAATACAAACCAACTTGGAGCATAAATTATCAAAAAACAAACTGAAAACACATTACTGCAGCATATATTTCAGGGTTGCTTAGTTGTGATGTTAACTACCTTTACTACAACAGCTCCACTTCTGCCAAGTTCAGAACTAGAAAGGAGAAGCATTTTTAGGGAAATAATAAAATATCAAGCCAACGTATAGGCCAAAAAGAGCCTAACAAAATATACACATATTTATAAGCACATCTCATAGTTCAACTCAAGTGCATGTTTACAAAAGCATCTACGTACATACAAGATATGGCAGCAAAAAGCCTGAAAGCCGGATTAAAAATAAAATAAAATAAAAAAAACAAAACCTAAGCTGCTTCGATCAGGACACGTGTCATTTCTGATTTCTAATGTCAATATTGGAGAAATTCTGTCTTCACACCAAGTACAAAACATGGCCCGAATTACAGTAATTCAATTTCCTCTTCTGAACACACAGGATGAAACATATACAGCAGATCCAGCTAGAATTCGACCTTACAGTAATAAAATATTGTCAGATTTTGCCAAATGGTTCTACATTCCGCTCGCAGATGATGTGTGTCGCGGTTACAAAAATATATATCATCTTGTAATGACTTTCATAAATATTTGGACCACGTTGCGACACTTGAACTCGTGTTGCAGTTTGGTTGGAGTCGTGTAGTGATGGCTGGCTCTCGTGCTTTTTTTTTTTCCCCTCTTTCACTGAACATGAACGACTGTAATATTTGCTTTGAGATCACGAGCGCTTCAGCTAGATTTGACTTGCCGAGGCTCAACATTGTGTGTCATTATTCTCTTTCCTTTTTTTTTTTTTTTTTTTTTGGCTTCATAAACAACCTACAAATATGTGCAAACTTAACATCTTGGTCCATCTCATGTATTAAATGGCTAAATGTACTCTGAGTCACGATGTCAGATTTCAGGGACAGCTTTAAAATATTAGACAGTGCCAATATTTGAAGAGGACTGCTAGAACACAACTATTAGAAATATCCAATGTGAAGGTGAACAGGTCTACACTCAAGTGCTAAATGTGTGGATAGGAGACATAACCAGTGACTACTGAGTTATGTCCGAGGAACAATGCAACACTTACAATTTCATCCATGTCTTAACATGCGGTAGTTTACATCACAGCTACTGTGTCAGATTCATTTTTACGTTTTGTTGCATTTCTTATAAAAAGAATCTATTTTGGTCTACAATAGGCAAATGAACACAACCACAGAACGATAAACAACCGATCAAGTGACAAAACATAGATGCATTTTCACAAGCACCCTGCAATGAGAAGAAAAACAAAGAAAACGAACCAAAAAAAAAAACAACAAAAAAAACAACTGTAGCAATCGAGCCCACACACATAGAAAAGAAATGTTATTTTCTACATAAAACTTAAATTATCTCAACCCTTCTTTGGTTTGTGAAAACAAACATTGTCTTGTACAGTTTTTTTTCTCCCCCCCATTTGACTTGTTATGATTAGCGTGGCCCCATTTTACAGATTACCACCACCAGCCCCTTTAGGAAAATTACAGTGCGCAAATTTTGAATCTAGGTCTGCGTGTCCCTTATGGCGGACGACGTGCTGGCTGAGACAGTGACCGGCGTCACGGTGAAGAAGAGCTTCTCGCCATTCGTTTTAGTTTACATCTCTGCGCTATAGATAGAAGACCTACGTAGAGAAAAAGAGTGATAGCATAGTGCATGTTGTCTGCAGAGCCAGTCCACACAAGTATAAACTGAGCTCAAAGCTCATGAGATTCGTGATCTTGTGGTAAAATTTGAATAAATGATGAGATTTTTGAAAGAAGATGATCTATATGAGGGAAGTTTTGTCCTAAACTTTGACATCATGGGCCAATATTGGTGACTACATTAATCAAAACAGATGTGTAAAACAATTAAGTGCTGGAAATCCTCCTTAAAGTTGATTAAGTGTGGAAAACAAATGCCAGACTAGGAGTTGGAATGTTCTGGACTTGAAGAGGAATGCATGGGTTTAGTTGCTGCACACTTTTAAACTTGTCGTCTCGAGCTGGACGAAGCCAAAAAAAGACTACAGCGAGCGAGAAGACAAAGAGGCTCAGTGTTTAGTCTCCAGAGGCTAAATCACGCCCAAGTCTCCTCACCATTGCGATAAAAAAAGATACAGAAAGCCTGTTATCGAGGGACACTCAAAATATAGTTTGTGCTCCATCAAAAACAAAGTACCCCCCTACAGGAAGAAGCTGTGTAGACAGGACTGCATGCTTCATCTGGACTGATGGATGGTAGTCACCTGATGACGATGATTTTTATTCAAACCTCATCAGGGTAGTGTGATAACTGCATGTTCGGAGAAAGTAATAAAATAATCTAAGATGTTATTATAGCTTAGTTTAGCTGTGTCGTACTTTGAAATCTGAACAGCTGCTGCACAGTGCGTGTGTGTGTGAGTGTGTAAAGCTCAAAATCAAAACAGAATCTGAATGTCTGACTGTAAAATCTGAACGGATGCTGTCTGTGTGTGTCATACTGTGACGGTTGGATGACAGGGACTAGCTATATCACATTGCCTATATCATTAATGCTTCATTTTATCGTTACATGTATATGAAACTAAGCCTTCAAAATGTGCATTTGTTGAATCATAGCTGTTTTCTCCTATTTACTTGAAAACTATGTATTATGGAGGATTAAAAGATTCAAAATCAAGGCAATCGCTCGCTTTTGCTGTGATGCGTCTTAAGTTTATGTTATAGGTCTTACAGAAACGTCTTACTTGAAAGGATTCTTTTATTTTCCATTTTCCTGCCTGGCTCTCACATCTAATTTAACAATAGTGGCATAATTAAAAAAGTGTCTTTTTTTTCTCCTAAATTTGGCACAGTAACTAGGCTGGAGAAGGTTAGAGAGAAAACTGTGGTAATTAGTCCACAGGGGACAGAATAATAAGCCTTCCCAAAACCTTTTTTCTCGCAGCCACTCAGTCCTGAAACTTGAGTTATGGTTTTCATTCTACAACATTTTCATTTTAGTTTTGTTTTTCATGTTGTGTTAAACCAGACGCTTTTGAATGCTGTGTGTATGTGTGTGTATGTGTGTGTGTGTGCCCTCCATTGCCAAAACTTTCAATTTGTAATCTCATTTTGCATCCAAGTAGCGGTTATAAATATCTACCGTGAGTCCAACGTTTAATGACCAGTTTCTTTTTTCAAGTTGCTCATCATCTGCCCTTTACAGTTTCAGGCTGTATGTAAACACCAAGGCCGTCGGATAAGATAAACCTTTAATGATCGCTGCGGGGAAACTGGGCAGTGGCTTGCATGTGGAAGGGCCTGCCATCGGGGTCAAAGGACACGTAGTGCACTTTGGAAAAAATCCTATTAGAGCAGCTGCCAGTTCCTGGTGCCTGTAAACCATTTTTTAAATTAATTTACAGTCAGTGCCGGCGGGGGTGACCACTGCAGCACTTACAGATGTTATAATCGGAACAATGGCGATATTTATCGACAACAAAATGAAAAACAAATCCAAATATTTGACTTGGATTTTCTCACTGTGGCAGGCAGTGTGTTAACTTCACCTCTTTCATTTGATGTGTGGCTCCCTCTGCTGTTCGTAAAGTGCCACTGCCCTTACCCCCCCTAACAAAAAAAAGAAAAAAACATACAGTGCAATATATGGCTTGTTTGCAAATGGCAAAAAACTGAAAATAAAAAAAGGGCATGCACAAAATGAGAGAGCAACTTGAAAGAAAAAAAGAAGGTCATTCAGCTTTCTCATAATTATTTTTCCAGGTACCGTCTGAACCTACTCGACCTATTAATATAATCCATTTAAAATGTGTTTAAAAGTGTGATTGCATTTTATATCTTTCAATCCTCCAAACTGTATAAATGTAAGGTAAAAAATAAAACTTGCAGATGTAGCCTTTACTGTATATGTATAGAACATTTCAGGTATTTTAAAGGGTTCTCTTAGGATGCACTCACAACCACCAGGTCTTAGCAGTAATAGTATAAATAGTATATTTTTAATAGACCATTGTGTATATACTGTATCTGTGCAATGTAGGAGAGAAAAACTATGAATATTCTGTATAGTTGCTGTATTATGTACTGATAGGCACTTGATAGGCATACTCCCTATATCCCACAAGGTACTGTATACTCTAGCTGCAGTTATGTCTTTATCAAACTATCTGAAAATGTATTCTTCATCTGTGTGGAGATGGTGATACTTAAATATATATAGTTTATTTGTAAGAAGTTATTTATTTCACTCTTATGTGTACTGTAGAAGGCCCAAAAAAAAAAAAAAAATGCAGTTACGTATCATCTGAACGGTTTTGTGAGTTTTCTGTATTCTACTCTTAACTTTGTGACTTTATTCATGCTTAAATTAAACAATCTGACTTAAAATGTGTGGAGACAGACTGAAGGACGAACAGGAAGACAGACACGTGCTTATCAGAATAAAACAAACCTGTTCCTTACTCAACGCGACCCTCACCATTACTATCTTTCATTTCCTTGTTTTCATCTCAATGCAAAGCGTATAAGCGTATATATATTACACTGTGAAATATGACTCAATAGCTGATTATCCTTTATCCAGTTGCGTGAAGCTATGTATGTATAAACAACACCACTATGATCACCATAAAAAAAAGCAGGAGGAAAGCCTGAAATAAAGAAGTATAACAATGAATTAAACATACTGCAAGAAGGACGAGAATGTACTGTAGACCCTGTGTCTCTACACTAAGATAAACAAAACATGAACAGTAATATATCTGAAACACAATACAAACAGCTGCAGGCTCAAGGCTATTATCTACTTTTCAATATGTTTTGTTCTGGAAAATATGCGAACACTTTGCAAACATAAAGCCTAAATTTTTTTTTTCTTTTTTTTCAAACTAACAACTAGAAGAAGCACAATTGAGATTAAGGACTTATTTTCTGGATAATGTTGCAACTCCTCAACAATTTTCAACCGACTCTTTTGCAACACTGAGAAAAGAGAATTAAAGCACCACCACGAGTAGCTGAAGCAGTATAAGGAATATATAACTATGGACAGTGAAGAGCATGTGATGCTAATGCGGCGGGTGGGGGGGTAAGAGCCTGGGGTACGCTATAGCACGTCATGACACACTGGAGAGAAGGTTCTTCCCCTTCCAAGCCTGGTCTGCTATCAAACACCTTATGATACAAGAAGTCAACTGACAATGGGACGAGTTATTAGCCCTCATCCAGATAACGTTGAGATTGGCTACTTTTGTTATTCCAAAAAGAAAAAAGAAAAAAAAAAAAGAATTGATAGTGTAATTCTGAAATCAAATATTTCAAAAAACCAACATCGAGCTACTTAACCTACTATTTAGACCAATGATACCACAAAGCTGGTTGTACTCATCTAGCTACAGTCAATAGTGCATTTGATATATGTGTTTACACAAAATATGTAAAATTTAGGTGCCATGAAGGAATGCTAGATTACTGAATACGTACATTACACTGAAACAATTCAATTAATGTCTCTGCCTTTGCTTTCGAAGAAGTGATGATGTTTAGTTTGGCAGTGTTTAACTCGGTACTGAACAGACAACAAACACCAACATCATGAGCTGTGTGCCATACATGTGGCAGTACTGTTGGAAAGAGATCTCGGCAGTTGCTTACATATTCTATTTAGTGCATTGTCTGTTAAGGCATGAGATTACCCTCCACGTGCTGTGTAGAGACAAATATAGCACTAGCATGCAGCAATATTGCCATCCTGGCAACAACAGCTACAAACAGGAACCATACAGTTTAGGCTTATATGCACACCATAGGAGACAGGCCCAATCAAATGTTAAATAACGTGCTGCTTTCACTGCGGACTAGCCTCACGCTTCCTCAGTGCGTTTCTCACGTGCGGGTCAATATTTTCTTTTTTTAGCTTCGGAGAAATCAGGATACTGAATCTCTCTCTCTCTCACGTGTTCGCCACTTGGCTTCACTTCACCTGACTCCACAGGAAATCGAGTAGCAATTATATGAAGTTTAGCATCACAACGCTGGACAAGACTTCTCCAAACGGGTACGGCGAGGCCGACCGTGCTTGACCTCGGCTTTAATCGAATCTGAGAACAGGTGTTACAGGTGCCACATTAGCCCAAAAGGTTTGGAGAGCTGCTTCTCATAGTACCTGTGTTGCATATTGCTAAGGAAGCCCTACAGTTCAGATATTCCACTTATCAACAGTTTGATTAGGCTATATATCACACACAGACACTCACAGACATACGAACACTAAGGAAGGGACACAACTGTGTACAACTGACAGACAGATATCAAAGAAGCTGCATTCCATCACCTCCCAACACCTTTAAACCCACAGAAAGTTGTTCTAGGACACACATATCATTTATGTTACACACACACACATTATAATGTATTATTATTATTAATAATAATATAGAAATAGTTATTATTATTACCTCCGCCAACGGAATTGGACGGGAGTTGTGTTTATTATTACTGTTGTTGTTTCACTGTTAATGTTGTTTGGCTTGGATGTTCTCATAGGAAAATTCTGTCTGTTTGTAAAGAAATGCAATTGAATAACTGTTATAGGGAGCTGACTCCATAAAAGAATGAATTCAAAAGGTTCAAACATAGATGAGCACACGTAATGGTACACGTTTAAATAAAAATAAATGCTTGCATTAACACGGCACGAGTATATACTGTAGGTAACTGCAAGCAATAACAAAAGCCAAGAACCGCTGAATTACTGAATGAATAAATTGAAACAAAGCTATTCTATTACATGTGAACTCTACAACCAAATGTTAGATTTTTAACAAAAAAAATCCTCTTTTCTAAAACTATAATATCTCTGTTAACAGTAGTGCACTTATTGGTTTAAGCAGTGCAACATATATGCAAGAAAATAATGCAGTCCACTTATCAAGATTTTAAAAAATGTTTTTTTTTCCTTTGAGATTGAATAAAAGAAAATCATAGAAGTTCATTTAAGGAAAATGATTAAATATTAAGCACAGGCATTTTAAGAAAATGTGCAAAGTAGCACTTTGTTTTTTTTTTTTTTCTGAATCCACAGCGGGTCTTCTTAAGACCGCTGCACGCAGTTATTCTTTTAACAATACAACTACGAAAGTGTTTGCTCACATAAATGAGCAACTCCTTCAGATTGCAGTTGCAGGCAGTTGCATGTGTGTGTGTGTGTGTGTGTGTGTGTCCTATTTGGAGTAAAAAGCAATTACAAAACAATTCAAATATCAGAAATGAGCCTTAAGTGATGTGATGCATGGATGACAACTTGCGCACACTAGCTTCCAAATCTACTCTGTACATGCTGTGTCTAGGTTTTTTTTTTTAGAAAAATCAGGAATGTATACTATTGTCTAGAAAGTCCATCTGCAACTTGTGGTATATCAGGAAACAGTGTGATTTGAATGGAGCTACTCGCTTTGCTTTGACACTGTATTTCCTTTCAAAACGTCACATGCCATTTGAGCTTTCAGGGGGAGCCAATACATTCAGAGCAATGCATTTAGCTCCCACTTGCTGAAATAGCTTTGCAAAAGCATTGAAGTGGTTATACAGGGGTTCTACGATAAGGATGGTATTTATTTCCAATTCAAATTTGACTCAAATGAAATCCCTCCCTCTTTCACACTGTTCCAATTAACAACTAGCCTCGCCTCAATATTCTAACAATTCAATCATCAAATTGAAACCACGAAGGCTACTCAATAACAACAATAGTTAAAGTGACAAATCTTACTTTTTAATCTACATCCCATAACAGTCAGGTGCAAGTTGAGGAGCAGCAGTTATGAAGGAGAGAGTTTACTCGCATATGCCAGCCTGCCATAACTGTGAATGTGAAAGGCTAAAGAAACAAAAACCCATCAGCAAAAGAATCTTTCTTTTTTTCTCATGTTTTGAAATGGAAGAGGTCTAACTAGCCTTAACAGTCTTTGAAGATATTAGTGGCAGTGTATGCAAATGAGTTAAACTCCAAACTTCAGAAAAAAAGAAACAGATTTTTGCTCAAATACTGTCTCATCAACACACCCTAATTTAGTAAACATAATCTTAACCATCAAAATGCATGGACAACAATTACAAAACATATGAGAAATATTTGTCCCCGCCGCCACCGACGGGAAGTTACATTTCAGTAAAATGATTGAAATTGGTACCTTGACAACAGCTGCATTATAATCCCTTAATACCATAGGAATAAATAAACCCAATGTCAAATTAACTACTCTCCTTTTTTTATTTTACATAAGAAGGCAATCTTGTGACCATCAGTATTTTTAGAGGGAATATGTAGCCCAACCCCAGATGATTTTTTGTTATTGGTGTTGTAAATTATACCACAGTAAGCTTGGACATCTATAGTTTCCAAACTGGTCAGTATGGGTTCACAACTGCCATGATTTATGTTTCATGGCAATGTACACACACACACACACACACACACACACACACACACACACACACACACACACACACACACACACGGACAGACAGACAGACAGACAGACAGACAGACAGACAGACACATGCAAATACACGAACCCTCAAACACATATGCACATGTATATTCATTCAGACGTATCTACACTAAAGGTGTGTTTGTGTGTATGTGTTTCTTTCGTAGGCCTTTCGGTAGTGTTCAACACATAAATCAGTATTTTAGGAAAGCATACATTTAGAGGCCTGTAGTTAGGATCCATCCAGTAGATCAATATCAAACTACTAAGCCTTAAGGCCACCATCTTTTTTTTCTTTTAGAATAACAGAAAAAAAAAAAAAAAAAATCTTTTTTTTTTGGGAAACTTAATGTGCCAGTGTCTATACTCATTACTCTTCATACCTCAAAACAAGAAAAGGAAAATCTAGTGCCATTTTATTTGTCATTCTTTTTGAAAGAAGTTTATCTATTAGTACTTATCCATCGGAGACATGCATTCGCATGTGGTCATTGAAGTGCTCCATTTGGTCGAACTTGGCAGGGCAGACGGAGCACACGTAGGTGGTCCCTTCTTGGCAGCTCGCCTCTGCGGCTACACCCACTCCTGTTCCAACCCCAGCCCCTACTCCAGCACCTCCGCTCACTGGCATGGCGAGGGCCACCACTCCAGCTCCAGGCTCAGGGACAGCCATGGGGATGGGGATGGAGACCGGGCCCGGGGTGCCCGCGCTCCCCGACAGGCCTGTGATGGCGCTGCCTGTGCTGTGCAGGGCCATGTGCCTCTCCAGCAGGGTCTTGTGTGAGAACTTCTTCTTGCAGATGTAGCACTCATAGGACTTCTCTCCACGGTGCAGCCGCATGTGGACATTGAGAGAGCTCTTCTGGGTGAAACGCTTGTTGCAGATGCTGCACTGGTAGGCCCGCACCCCTGTGTGTGTCACCATGTGTTTGATTAAGTAATCCTTCAGGGAGAACGAGCGCCAGCAGATGCTGCACTGATGAGGCTTCTCACCTGGATGTACATGGTGCATTAAGAGGAAAAAGGAAGAGACACATTTTGAGCATTAGGTTTGCAAAGTATGGAAGAATTTGTGCAGCAACATTGGACGCCTGGAGCCAGCAGTGTTACTTTCCCAGTACAGGAACACACCCCAGGCTAGAATTATTCAAACCTGTATTTGCTTTGTTATGATGCTGACTTCACCAGGTGCTGCATGCTACAGCTTTGTGAGAAAAGGTTTCCTATAATGCCGCAGTTACAACGAAACTGTCCAATTGATATTTTGTGAAAATTCTAAATTGCTGTGATGACTTTTCAAACACAGAAAGGTGGAGCTACGAGGAAAAGTGTGAAAAAACACGCTCGAATGTTAATTCCCTTATGATCACGAACCAAATAATTCATGAATCTATTTGGTATTTTTTTCACTTTGAGATATCAGCTCATTTTACATAATTGTCTCTGCTGACATTACCGGCTGTGAAATATTAACATATTAATAATTACGTACAACTAACAGGTAGAGAGAGGGAGACAGACTGACAACACTGCAAATGGGCAAGTTGTATCACACAAGTTAATGAAGTCCTGTGTATCTGCTGTTTGCCGCTGCACGGAGTGTATTAATGTGCAGCTACCTGCTTTGATTTAATGAAGCAAATAATTTATACTTTTACTTGTCGCCTTTTTTATTTTCTACTTTATCTGCTCCGCGGCAGGGTCAGAAGTCAGGGTCAGTTACAGATCAGCAGCGTGGAGCTCGCACACGTAGAACAGCTGTGTTACTGTCTCGCCGTTCTTCAGGGCAGCTCGTGTAATTGAAGCTGTCTCTTTTGTCTCTGACTGATTTTTGATCGCAGCCTCTGCTGCACATGTGTATCATGCAGTAATACTGGTGTGTCCACCCTCTTACAGCTATTTTGGGGGTGTATTACACAAATCCATATTTTTAGCACTCTTTTGTAATGACTGTTGACACTGAAG
Source organism: Chaetodon trifasciatus (assembly GCA_037975065.1). NCBI lineage: Eukaryota > Metazoa > Chordata > Actinopteri > Chaetodontiformes > Chaetodontidae > Chaetodon > Chaetodon trifasciatus. Next base: position 3,605,085 of record JBBMOE010000011.1, read on the forward strand.
GCTTTCCTCAGCTTGATTTGCACTGAGATGTAATATATTACATATACCAAGTACCTTTTGGTTACCTTTTTTTTTAATGGACTAAAAACAATTTACATTGCACATGTATTACATGTACGTTAACACTAGGGACAGCAACATTATGCTAAATGGCCCTGACACCGTGACAGTTTTTAAATAATGCTTTTCACAAGATTGAGTAAATGTAATCCATCATTAGCTGCCATGGCGTGTTCAGGTTCCATCTATGTGATTGATTAATCGGTTACTTTGCCTATCAATATGTTATCGCTCTGCTCCGCACAGATGTGTGAGTAAAATCTGGTTTGAAATAGCATTTACAGGTGGTTCTGGCAAAGCAATGGATTCTAATGAATAAAAATGGCTGTATGAGTAGGCAGATTTTATGAGATCATCTAATTATTAGATATCTAATTTCTTCCTTTCTGTGATGAGGAATTCTGCAGCTTGTGATTGATAAGGCTGTGGTGCACAGTGCAGTGATGTGCTGCATGAACAATCTCTGTACGTCAGATACAAATTATAAGAAAGATGCTGCGCAACTGTGACCTCATGTAATGAACATTTTGAGGCTTCCAGTATGAAAACACAGCTGACATGCTAACGCTTCACACTGCAGTGCATGTTTTATGTACAAATCTCATGTCTCAAAGTCATGTGGCACCTGACCATATTCTGGGTGATGGAGAACCACTGACATCAATGTGCATGTTTAATTTTGCCCCTTTCTCAGTGTGAAGAAACCCTGCGTACACACATTGCTATGTTGTCATTGCAATAATAGCATTAATGAAAATGAAATTCTCTCATATTCTTTTTGTATTATGAAGAAGAAACATTTCTAACATGTTTTGAACAATGTGTGTTATGTAGTCACGCCTGTCACCCACATTTCTATAGTATTTGGCAGTACAGCAACTACATTAACTGTGAACAATATGAGCTGACTGGCTTAAAAAAATCTTTACTGCAAGTAAGACATTTGGACTCACCAGTATGGACAAACATGTGTTTGACGTAGTTCTGTTTAGCAGTAAAGGTTTTACTGCAGAGAGTGCATTCATAGGGCTTCTTTTCCCCTGAGCCAACTCCTCCTGTAGCCTGTTGCTGCTGAGCTGGCGCTTGCTGTACCGACATGGGGTTCGGGAATGATGGCATTGCAGGGGGCGGCACTGCCACAAACTGGGGCTGCTGCTGGCCAGGAAGGTAAAGGAAAGGCTTGTTGTCTCTAGCCGGCGGTGTAGGAAAGAGTGTGGGCAGGAAGGTGCCTCCAGGAGTGCCCAAACCTTGGGAATTGCTGGTCACGGTGATCGGCATCCTCAGATTGCTGGTGTGTGAGTCTGCTGCCTGGCGCATGTAGTGCGTGGCACTTGACAGGGACTGGGACATGACTGAGTTTGGCAGGGGCTGCATCATGCTACTGTCACTAGTGCTGTGGGATGTGTCCCCATCCTCTGTCTCTTGCACTTGCTCTGGGGACGAGTCATTGACCTCTATATGCACCGGACCTCCTCCTTCACCTTGCTGACCGTCCTCGCCCACGTCTCGTCCGAAGCCCAGGTACGGCTGCTGCTCCACAGCATCTGGCTCAGTACTGATGGAGGAGCTCACCCCTGAGTCAAAACTTTCAACCTTGGATTCACTCTCTACACCCTCAGTATGGTCAGTGTCGTCTTGGCAGTCCCCCAAATTCTGGTAGCAGCTGAACTCATCTTCGGCCTCCTGCTTTATGTGCATGCGTACCGGTCGGGGTTGCTTGCGGCAGTGGGTGGACTCTGCTGTGGAGATGAAGCGATCGACCTGCTGAGATCTCTCCTGGATGCGGTTCATCCAGGGCGGATCTTGAGATTGGTGGTCCTTCTGAGTGCTGAGAGCCGAATCGTAATTTGACGTCAGAGGGTTAATGTACAGGGAGCGCTCGCGGGTGCCGTTCTGCAGAGAGAGACTGGGGTAGGAGTACAGTGATGTGTATGCGCGGTCCATGCTTTGCTGTGATGTTGCTTGCATATAACCTGACTCTGCGTCGCTGCTGGGCCCAGAGGTGCCAGATTCTGGCGTGCCACGGGGTGTTTCCTGACCAGAGTCTCCTGGTATGACAGGGAACCCCCCCGGCCCAGCCAGGCCCACATTCTGGGACACGATGCGCGTACACTCATCAATGACGGTCTTGATCTGTAGGATGCTGGCAGCAGTGAGGATCTGCAGGGCCTCTGACTGAGATACCCGCAGGATCCCGCTGTACATAAAGTCAATCAGCTTTTGGATGGATTGCACTGAGACCACAGAAGGGATCTCAATGTCGCTGTAGCCCAAGAGCAGCTTGTCCTGAAAGAAGGGGCTTCCAGCAGCCAGCACGCACCGGTGAGCTCGCAGCATACTTCCATGGATCCGAACAGTCACGTCACAGAAGTGCCCACGGTTGCGCTGCTCATTGAGGGTCTCAAGTACAGAATTGCTGAAGTTGTGAAGATTGATGTTATGAATGCGCTCGGTCATCCCCTTGCAACTGATGTCACCTGCAAACAGGAAGCGACACATCCCCACGTTATTCAACTGGATTAAATACACCAATGTGCCTGAAATTAGGAATTTCATGACAAACCACATTTTCTTTGTCATGATTTCTTTTCACACATAACAAAAATGCATTTTCATTGTTGCTTACAGCATTACTGATATAACAGCAGTCATAAAACAGTGTAATTGAATAATTAAACATACACTACGCAAGAGAATAGTGAAGAGCAGATGCATCACAAAAAGAAGCTCTCTGCATGCGAGGAAATGGTCTTTTGCCTTATATAAGGAAACACAACCACGTCCGGCTGCTGCCATCAATTTAAACGTATAAAAAGTTCTGCTGATGTTTATCATAAACAGGCAGCGTTCATTAGAGGATTCCTAAAGTGACAATACAGACGTGGCTTTTCTAATATTTTTCCCTCAGTCCAGTCTCTCATTATGACGACGAGAACCAAATGATTTCAACATCTGAGCTAAATTTGTCTCTTGATTCGTGCTGTGCAAATTCCACATTGCCATGGTGTAAGACAATTAAGATGGTTCCCATCTAATAATTACAAGTTTCCCTCTTAGGCTGCGTATTTCTGAAATTCCCCCAACCACCATTAGGTGGTGCACTGGGCTTAGGGGACAACAGGCCTCTTTTGTTAGCCATGTGTTCACTTTGATGGCGTCTCCTAACTATCCTTGGAATACACTAGATGTGACCCGGCTGATCAGTATGTAAGATAACTTAAGATCCTTTTCTTCCCAGTTAGGTGTTAAAAGAATGGAAAATCTACATGGAAATTAGATTGGTAGTACGAGTAAGAATTATGCAAATTGTGGGTTTTCATTATAGCTGTAAAATTAATTTCTTTTGCCTATAAACAAGCTTGAGTTTAATTTAAGTAAAGCACTCGACCTTATTTGAATGATTATAAAACACTACATTTCCCAGTGCCGCCGTCCTTATTTTGATGTTGGAAACTGGACACGTCCCTGTCAAAAATGAGACATAATTCCTTTACACTAAGTCTGTCAATGAATAACAAATATATTTCTGAAAACGCACTGGTGATTAAATGCCAGGATCAACACATAACTCAACTACTGCGCACTGCCGAAAAACTTGGAACATGTGGAGAAATGTCTTTTAATAGAAACAGAAAGAGAAACTGAATAGAAATAAATTGAACAGCGATACAAATAATGAAACCACATTCGACAGTAATAGATTTGTTTGTTTCAATGAAGTAGAATTGAGCTAAAATGAAGTGACGAAGAAGTGCAACAGCGTTAGCACAAAGTATGAATGCTTATTTCCAGCCAAGTTATTTCTAACTTCCACGTAAAGGGGAAAAATAAAAAAAAAGAAGCAGTCCAGTACTCACAGTTAGATGACGTTTTGTTCTGAAGATGCTTGTGTGGCTGGTGATGAAGTGCGGGTCAAGCTTCAGTTTGCTGGTGGAGATGGCTGATCAGAGGCCGGGTGCTAGGCAAGGCTGTCAGTCCTCTCTGTCCAAATCATGTGTTGCTCTGCCACAGTGTTTGGAGGGGGAGAAAAAAAAAAGACAAAGACAAATCTTAATGCCACATACTGCCTCGTCGATATTGCCACTCCCTTAATGAACCCGGAGCCACAGCAACACTCGGATCTACCACAGGCACGCTGCAACAGATGTGTGAAGAGTTTTCAAAAAGCAAGACAGAAGGACGTTCCCGTGTGCACATGACCACCAATTACAAATCAAGGTTGAAAAGAATATTGGCATTAGAGCCAGTTCTTCTCTCAGCGGTTATCTGAGCCGAAGGGCAACAAAACCACACCCTTCTGAAGAAAAACGATCAAAATTTCCTCATAAATTAACATAGATTAAATATCTCAGAAAAGGTCCCAGCCACCACAAACTGTGTGTGTGTGCGCGTGTGTGCATATAGGTGTATGTGTGGATGTATGTGTGTTCTTTTTTGGTTTTAAATCCACAAATGAAACAATATATTTCACATGTGTGTGTGTAATATTCGACAACATCCGATCCGGTGGAGTGGACAGTAGAAGTTGTAATAATAGAAAAGAGCCAAATATTAGACACACAAGGCATTCATTGAAAAACACAAGAAAGGCATTCAACAACGTTAAGCATGTGATGAGCTGCTTTGGTGACGCTAACAAGCCTTTCACAATTGCTCTTATACTGTACGCACATTAGTATGCTCAAGTTTTACCTCAAAACTGGGAGGAAAATGATGTAAAAGTGACCACATTGCAGTAACATACTCGCAGTATCATTTAAGGTCAGGCAGCCTTAATAAAATGTACAATTTCTCTCTTACCAGTCCCACACTGGTCAAAGTGCCTTCACACATCTCAGCCAGTGAAGCTTTAAAACTATCTGGAAATGACTGCGTGTGCTGGGATGTGAATATTTATCATTAATTGGAGTTTGGATCATAGTTACAAGTGTGATCTTACACTTGTTTTTTTTTTTTTTTTTTTAAGAATAAATTTTAAAAAAACGTTCAGTGTGCTGTCACGCTGGCTACAACACGGACATCAAGTGCTCTCTGTAAAGCGCCAGTAAGTACAGTGTGCTGCTGAATGAACAGAACGGGGCTAGGATTTGACCAGACCTGCACGTTAATGTTGCCACATATTATTCTTTTACAAATCTCCAGCACTTTCAAAGAACACACCTCTCACTTTTGAGACACGGTGGTAAAACCGGCGTGATTTTGAAGTGACCTCTGTGTTTTTTTCTCCACGGACTCTGCTGTGCCACGGTAACAGATACATATTAGGCCACAAATACGTCTCCAAATAGGATTTTATAAATAGTTTAGAGTGGCGAAGCAGAATATCTGGGAGAAAACCAGAGTTGAGGGGTTAAAGAGCAGGAACTGAAATAGCTCTGTGTCCACAGGCCTCATGTTGAGTAGCACTGCGGGCAGCGAGACGTGCGCTTGTTTTCTTGAAATGTCCTTGTCAACTGACTAATCTAATGATTAGATATAGACAAGTAACAGCGCGTTAAGCAGCAGAGGGTGATCACACGATACTGAGAGCGACCGTTCTTTGGCACAACAAACACACACTGGTTTGCTCTTCTTTCTCGGCCAGGACAGAAAATACATTTCCAGTGTGAGCCCCTCAATCTAAAATCCAACTTTTCCTTTTTTTTCCTCAAACCTTAACTGTGAACCAAACTCAAACAGTAACCCACAATCCCCCACAACTAGCCCTGTTCTAATACCTAACTTGAAAACTAGATCCAGCCCAAATCATTAACCCCTCTGGAGGTGGAACTCTGGCTGTAACCTCACTGCTGGCTCTCAAATCATTCAGAATTGACTTAGTTAAAGTGAAAACCAACAAAAAGTGATCATTTTAAAGCCTTCTCTTTACCATACTGCACATACGCACATGTGCCAAAATGCTTGAATCTATTACAAATATTTGACCTTTTTTTATTCCTTTTACAGCAGGGGTTAGTTTGAGATGTAACTGTACTGTGATGCCATGGGCCTTTTTTTTATCTGGCAGCTGTTCGACAATGCAAACATATATGTTCCCTCTCCGGCTTCCCTCCCCATCCAGACATGTAAATCCACCTGCCTAAGGGGGTAAAGTGAGGTGAACGCAGGCAACAAAGGAGCAGGCCAAGGGAAGCAGGCTTCAGTTGCCCAGACTGCCACTCACAACAGTGATTCCATTTTAGCCGTGACACAGTGGGTGAGCAGCAGCCAGTGCCTACCTGCAGTGAATTCTAATCAGCCCAGGGGTCTGTCTCCCTCCCTCCCTCCCTCCCTCCTGTACCCTGCCTTGGACTAAAGGGGCTGATGATCCTTCAAAATTAATTAGATCCTTGTAGGAGGCGGCCATTTTCTTTCACTTCCTAACGCTCCACCAAAAACACAAAATTTTGGATCAAACTAAATGCGGGGTGTGTATCCTCCCTCCTCGTATTGATCTCTTTCTCTCTCTCTCTACCTGCTTCCTGTTTCGCCACGTTGAAACTCTCTCGCCGTCTTTTCTTCCATCTGTCTGTCTCTCGGTCTGTCTGTGCACACACCCCCCTCTTCCTCTTCCTCCCTCCCTACAAACCTTCCCCAACACCCTCCGCCCTCTCTCTGGCTGCCTCCATGCTCCCAGCTCTGTGTCTGCCTCTGTGGAGTTTGCTGTCAATAAATCCCCAGAGGTCAGTTTGTCTGCTGGAAATCAGACACAATGCTTCAGACCGCCAATGCAATGCATGCTCTGCTGCTGCCGCCACAACAAAGACTGAGGAGGGGAGGAGGGCGGCGGATTGGGGGGGAGG
>JBBMOE010000011.1:3612147-3624160 GCA_037975065.1 Chaetodon trifasciatus
GGGGGGGACGGGGAGAGAGTGGGGCAAAAAAAAAAAAAAAAAAAATTAAGACAGAGGGTTGCAACTTCACCAGCCAGACTCCAGGTTAATCAGCTGCCTGTATTAGGTGACAGGCTGATGAAATACGCTGCATCGAATTGGACATTAGTTAATCATGGGGGGGGGGGTGGTTTGGGGGGGAATAAAATGGTGAGGATGGGGGATGGGGTTGAGAACAGACATAAGAGGCGTGCTTATGAAAGGAGCAGCATCAGCCATGTGAATAATATACATCTTGAATATGCAAATACTGCTTACAACACACACTACAAGCATATATTCAAGGCCCTTGGTACATTTAAATCTAGAGACAAAGGGCCACGGGGCATTGTGAACAGCTCATGTCCATGCATGTGCATACAGCAGCGCCATGAATCCGATGCAGATTTGCACTTACCAAGAGTGTTTTGTGTCACACCTAATTAACAGTAATTTATGAGTTTGTTTGAAACCTCTACTGCTTAACGATCACTGTCCAACATTGTAATTATTAATTTCAATCATCCTTTCAGCCCAAGTGCATTAGCATATAAACTACCAGAAATCATGTTTTAATAGTATGGTTTGGATATGGGATCTAATGTGATTTAGCGCACAATGTAAATGTGCGGCGCGCACGCTGCGAGACGTGCAGCAACAGCCCGGTGATGAAGTGTTGATCTGACGAGTGATAACCGAGGGTGTGTTCGATAAAGGCACAGTATGTTCGTTTCACTCCCCTGACTAAACAATATAACTCATTGTAATCAGTCAACATCTCAAACTTTTCTGCAAAAGCAAATTAAATTAAGCCGCAGCTAATGCTATTGTGCTGTGGCTCTTTTTGATCAGAGCAATTAAAAATTATTCTTTTAGGTAACTCAATATTCATCTCCGCCCAACGACGACGTGTTGGCTGATTGAATTGGAGCAATCTGGAGCGTCATGTCTCTTGTTACATTTGACTGTGCGTCTATGAGGTTGTGAGGCAGTAACAGGTAAAGTAGCTAATGCACCTTAATCACAGGCACTTCAGGAGAGGCAGCAGGAGACACCTCACTATCTCACAATCTCAAGATTTAACTGATTTGCCTTTAAGGCAGTTGCTGAAAATCAACAAGCACACGTAGGCTGTTGACAAGTTGAGCCAACGTTTCTTTTCTTTTTTTTTTTTTTCATTTTTCCTTCCGCCTTGACTGAAATTGCATGGTGTAACATAACATCACCAATGAAATATCTCTGAAATGAGTCCAAATGTCTGATGAATTACGTTTGAACCAGCCATTACTGTAACAGCTCTGGTATGAGTCGCCTTCCTGAACTTTGAACTGGCTCTTAACCTACAACACAGAAGTAGAACCAGCGACTCTTCCTTCACAAACGCAGTTTCAATTTCAAGCTCGCCATCAGGGACAGTTTGACAAACATGCAAACGGTGTTAAAATAGCACTTTGTGAATGCCCTCTTGTTCTGTCAGAGCTTCATGTTCTAATTACAGTGCCATTGTACTGTTATGGCCACTTCTCCATTCATCACTTGAATAACTATATGGCACCGCATGAATTTCTGTGCATCACACACAAACTGCAGCTGTTATTAACTCTTTATCGTCGCCTAAATTTAATCTCATTGTTCATGTTTAGCTCCACTGCCACTAAAAATGTCTTAAATAGCACAGCAGATCAATGCGATACGACATTCAGTCCAACAGAAAGCCATTCAAGTGTGACAGGATGTGCGGCTTTCAAATAAATTCCTCAAGCAAACAAATAACAATGCACACTACAATACCATCACACAAGGAAAGGACAGTTAAAGTATTTTTTGACAGGACAGCTTGTTCAACTTCGTCATTTTCTGTCAAAAATACACCCACCACCACCCGTTATCCATAGCAGATCTGTTGTCGTTTACAGATGGGAGGATAATCTACTTCTAATATACTTTTTTTCAGGCAAAGTCCACACAAACATTCATGAATTAGTGCCGTCAGTAAATGATTCCTATTGTATTTTATGAAGTTTCCTAAAAGAGCACAGAGGGCAAAAAAAACAAAAAGCCAGTGTTGGCTTATGGCCATTAAAATGATAAAGACAGTGTCTCGCTTTGGTCCTGGATCGGAGGCTTGAAAGAAATTTCTCAGTATTGGCAAATGGCTGCGCTTTTGTTAATGAGCATTTGACCAAAAAGAACCATCTGACTACTCATATGACAGCCTCCAAAACACCTCTAACCCCCGAAGCAGATAATGCTAAATTCAAGAGTTATCATTTAGGCACAAGTGTCCACAGCAACTGCCTCTCTACAGCTACTACACATGTCGAGGACATTTCGCCTCTCCAACAAAGGACCTCGCAGGCCATTAAGAGATCTTCATGAACCTGCAAAGATGCTCATACAGGACTCCACTATCTATTACTGTTGTATCATGATAAAGAGTGGTTAGTTAATTCTGCTGGGCAAGGAATGTCAAACATGCAACTCGCATGTCTCTCCTGGATGGTTGTATAAGCTCAGCAAGATCTCATCAAGTGGACTGTGTAGTATGGAGAGGTTCCAGCATACGTCCTTGAGAAATAAACCACAACAAAGATTCTTATGAGAGGATCGAATGGGACCTATCTGCTAACAAGCACGCGTTTTTAGGCTGTAGAGAACAGTTCAGCCTCTGGATGTGTTTAGGGTTAATGTATGCAATGTTTGTCACTGGAGGCACCGAACAGAACGAAGTCACACTCTGAGGAGATGGTGTTTACTCGAGCCTCACGTCAGGCTCAGCTTCATATACAGCACTTAGAGGGTTATGGTAAAGGTGTTGATGACGTGACAACAAATGGAACGAGAATAAAAATCAGAAACATGACCTCATGGTTATTTTCATTAGTGATTAATCTTTTGATAATTTTCTTGATGAATAGGTTTGTTGTTTGGTCCATAAAAAGTCAGAAATTGGTAAAAAGTGCCGATCACTTTTTTCCATAGCCTAAAGTTGTGTCCTCAAATGTCTCTTTTTGTCCACAGCCCAAAGATATTCCGCTTACTGTCACAGAGGAGAAGAGAAACTGGAAAATATTCACATATGAGAGGCTGAAATCAGAAAATGTGATCATTTTTTTCTTCAAAATTTCTTATCATTAATCGATTATCAACGTAGCTGCTGATTAATTTAATACTAATCGATTAATCAGCTAATTGTTGCAGCCCTAAATGTGATATTTTCTGTTCTTTTTTTACAGCAATGCTTTGACTAAGATGTGAACCTCTAAACTAAGAAAATCCAAGTCGACCAACATACAGCGCATTTACTGAATTATTTCACCATCGCTGAATGTGACTGTGAGCGGCCTCAGAAGTTCTGCAGCATGTGTTTGAGCAGCAGCACCGAGGTGGTCCACAACAGAGCCGGACTTTCACAAATGCACGAGGCTGCTTTGAGCAGTTCAGCGACAACCCTGCACGTTTTGTTTCGCCGGTCTGTGCTTCAAGGGTCAGCCTCTCTCCCAGACCGTGGCGAGCTCAATGCTCGCCTTTTAAAAGGGTTCACTAGTCCACAAAAATGACGTGCTGTTAACATGCTGCATGTTAACAACATAGATGCAAAAGGAAACAGTGGAATGGACTTTGCAAAAAGGCTTTTGGATGTAATATATTTCTTCAGCCTGTAGCTACCGCAGTAACAACATGCATGCCATTGAGTCATTATTCAGGTGCGCTAATGATATCTTCAGCATGTTGTGTCTTCAGCTACAGCTTCTGCTCATTATGTGAGTAAGACATTAAAGGCAGATGACTTATACAAATATTCTATGCTTATTTTCAGACTTATGGTTGTTAGCACTTTTTAGTGTATTAATAGTTTGGCAAGCTGTTGGGTTGTAAATACAGATTATATATGTCTCATCAGCTCATTTGACATATGACCCATCTAAAAGTGTCATGCTGACACACTGAAACACAGTCAACCGCATGAGTGCCCTATACACACTTTCACCAAGTGCTAGCACCTCTGGTCCAGAGGTCAGCAGGCTAACTGAGCAACATGAGTCAGGTATAATGACTTAAACATACCGCAGTTTGAAATTAACAAAAGTTGGCACAAAGGTAAGCTCTTCTGGTAATCCGACAGGGAGGGGGTGCAATCTAGCCATATTAGGAAACTTTATCCATACAATACCGTGTTGCAAGACAAACGTGTTGAGCAAGCCAACTACACAATTTCACAAGAAATGAGAGAGAGAGGCCAAAACTCAGGATTTCTCCCCTTTTAGTCTTGTGTCAATGACACTGTGGTAAAGACAAACTCACAAAGGAGACTAGATATTATGTAGAAATTTGAGCTGATGGAAAACAAATATGAGGCCAGACATCCATAGAAAGTATCAGCTAACAGAGAGTTGTGTATCCAAAGAAAGCTGGAAAACACACTGTTAGTCAGTAAATATATGTTGGAGGAAACTATACATTTGCTACCTAACAACCACAACCGATGACAAGAAATAAACATGTTGAGTTCCAGTAAATTCATACAAACTGCAACTTAAAACACCTCACACTGCCTATGAGCGTCAACAAAACTGAATCATCAGAGTGTTTGTTAGGTGTTCGTGTAAAACCTGCGCCAGAGAGAGCAAAACTGCAAAATGCTGTGCCCAAATTTGAACAAATATTTTCAAAATGACACTCTGGTAAATGATGATTATTATTTTTTTTTTTAATCACAGGCTGTGCTTTGTGCTTCGTTGTGTAAATTCTTGTTGGGAATTGCTTTTGCAGGCGGGCACACACAACCTCTTTTTAATACCTACCAGGCTCAGGAATGACTGCAGGGAAAAACTATGTTGCAGCCACCAGTTGGAGTGGTTATACCAGTTCTATAGGATGTTATACACTGTGTTAGCATAACCTTATATTACCACTTATACACATTTCTCTGTTGCAAAGGCATATGCTGTGTTTTTTATGTGAGTGTTGTGCTGTGTACTCATCACGGAAGCTACTACTTGCCCTTTTTCAAGTGTTTTCTACACATCCTATTATAATTGCAAAACGCTGGTGTAGATTTTAGCCTTCTCTGAGCTGTTCTATGTTCAGAAAGCAGAGTCCCTACAGAGTCAACTCACAGCACACAGTGGAGCGCCAACATGACCACCCATCAGCTCTGTTTATGATAATCATTTGGCCTTTTGGCCCTGCTAATGCACATGAATTGTTTGGTCAGTGTGGGCTGTTTGAATGCAGCAGAATTATTATCTTTGACGGTAACAATCTATAGCTCACAAAGCCCAGAGTGTAACCTAAGCCCATCAGCTGTTTCTAGTAACATTACTATAATAATCATGCCACATGGCTGCGAGTATTTTCGGCAGGTCCTATCATAAATGTGTTACTTCTAAGCCATTTGTACAGTCATGGTTAGAGGTGGGGGAAGGTTTGCGCTTCATTTTGATTTTTCACTCATCTCTGTGCACCAGAGGGTTTTATGTTAAGAAAATCAAACAGTACGCCTTGAACGACGAGCTCCTGTTACCTCTGCGAGTGTGTTTCTCTGTTTATCTGCGTGTTGGCCCAGTGATCTGCCCAGGGTGTTGCCCTGCCTTCGTCTAAATGCATGTTGGGATACGCTGAACTGACCCTGAACGGGAGCAGGAGTGGAAAAAGATTGAGTGAATGAATGAACGTGGAGATAGGAGCCAGCAGCAGTGCCAACTCCAGTCAAAGGCCAGGAAAGACATTTAGCGCAAAATGCATTCATGTCATTTCGCCTATTCATAGAAATGATAAAAGAAAACGAAGCTTGATGTTTGTTTACATAGCAGCTGCCACAAGGTATTTTATTCGAAGTTCTCACTTAAGTGAAAAACACCGTGCCAGCTATTACACCCATGTACTAACTACCTCAACGTCTCTGGGAGCCTGACACATGGACTGCGTCTGTGCTGCAAATGTAACACAGGTGACACAAACAGCAGTTAATGCAACCAGAATGTTCTTCATCATCTACAAATGTCAATTGTAAAACAAGCCCTGCAACTTTGATAAACTGAAAATTTGTTTGTGGTTGAACAGGTTGCGCATGCTTTTCCTTTGTCCCATGGGTGAACTGTCGTAAACCAGCCTAAAAAGATAAAGCTTCCATTTCCTAGTTGTTAAAACAATAAGCTGTAAACCAAATTGATAATGATTTCCAGCGTCTTGAAGGAGTCTATTTTGAAATCTGTCTGTATCAAGGTCATTTTCGGGGCAATAAACAATGTAGACAGTATCAGAGCAGATATTCCTTTCATTGTCGTGATAAAAAAATGAAAATTGAAATTCTTCTGTGAAAGAATTTTCTTTCAAAAGACAAAATGTCTGACAGCGATCTCCTGCGACTGGATTTCAATACACTAATGACTTACACAATGAAAGACGAGATAAAATACAGTTTGAGCTTCTGTGGACACACTCAAAGGTTCCAACAATCTTCATTTTGTGATAAAGCCACAACACAAATACTATTGTGTAAATAATTCCTCCTAAGTCTACCCATTGCTATTGCATACCGGTGCACCTTGAGTAAGACTGTGCACAACCTTAACATTTTGGCTGCTGTGAGTGCTGTTTACTGGCATGAGGCTTAAAAGGTCTTCCTGAAGCCAAGATAGAAGCATACACAGCTCTCACTCTCGGTAAAACAGACTCAAAAGTTACGGAAGACTGCTTTTTTTTCTTGTTGTTGTTGTTTAATTTTCTTAAATCCTCTTTACTTTTCTCCTTCAGCGAGGCAGTGATCTCACCGTGACTTGGAGAAAACCATATGGGCAGCAGGGTGAACTGAGGACACACATGCACCTTGGCAAACATACAACTTCGCTATTAGAATCCAGGATACATTTTTCACATCAGCTGAATGCCTGGGCCTGCCGTGTGTGTTTAAAGAGAGAGAATACAAATCAGGTTCCTCTCATGCAAAAACACAAAGCGTTTGTATGGGACTCAGGCATTCTTCATTACAACTAGTTGCAGTTTAATTAAGGTTTTTCACTTGCAAAAATCTTTTGTCCTGTTGTCAAACGGCCTCTGCTCGAGTTGTTCGATGATATTTGGGCCTCATAACTGCTGACTTTTAACGAATAGCCTTAAAAACCGGCACTGCAGATATAAAGAAGCATGATTTAAGAGCCTGTTAGCAATTTCAGCAAAGGTAATGGAAACACATGGTCACACCCACAACTGGATTGTGTTTGTACTGTCTATACTGTACATGTATCAAACAACAACACCAGGACGTATAGAGAGATGAAAACAAGTGGCAGTTAAAACGAGTGGATTTGACTTCACATGACAACAAAAAAGATCTTGAGAATAATTAAAAATATAGAAAATAAGTCACTTCATTCTAACGCTGCACCAACTTTGTGTGTAAACAAGTGTGTGGTGAACGGTTCGGTGTTTTATATTTAGATATAAGTTGGAAATGTCCTGCAGTCGATCCTAGAACAACACTGTATTTAACCATCTGAGAGGGATATTCACTTGGTTTCATAAGACATTATAAAGTTTTATAACCGAACAAAAGCTTCCTGACAACAGCATGGCACATTCACAAATACTTATTGAGTCTCAGTGTGTGCTTTCATTACGCATTCCTGTGATACTTGCAGCGCGGGGAGATTCCAAAACAAAAGTCCTTTGAAAACTTAAAAACATGCCTTAAAGTTTTTGGTTTGTCAGCTTTCCACATGCTGCATGCTCTGAAAGTCACTGAGGTCTGAGTGAAATGAAGTTGTATAAAAGTTGCTTTTATGACCAGTCTTTTGCATTCGGACTGCCAATTTTCTCAAACTGGGAGTATTCTAAAAATCCCTTTTCAATGAATTTACAAATTGAGCCAGTGTACACAAAATGTGAAGGTCGAGCTGTCTTCTTTCAGCACGATCAGGACATAATATGTAACTTACCGCTTATTTCAAATGAAATTAAAACCTTCAGTTTATTGCAAAGCGTTCTTATCCGAGAAAATTATCACCCTGTCAATAAACAATACACAATTGTCCCTCCCTTAAACGAGGCATATTATTTTCCATTCTTCCTTATAGCTAGAAGGAAATCACCACAGCTCATCATAACAGCATTTTGTGCGGTATAACATGGCCAAAGGGGAAATTCTCTCCATAATTACAAAGGCAAACTGTGCGGATTCAAAATAAGTCCTGCAATTGTGTTATTAGTATTTTCAAGAATTAAAAAAAAAAAACAAAAAAAACAATATCATGTGAAGAGAAGCATGTTATGTGTGAAAAAGGTGCTTTGTGGGTAGGAGGATCCAAGCCAGTTAGCCAAGAGGCAGCTAGCCTGCCAATAATTCCTAGCTTGCAGAAATCCCTGTATGCTAACAATCCAGCGAGGCGGGGTTAGCCAGCAGCGCGCTCTTATTTCTTTATGATCGAGAGATCAGAAGAAAATAGAAAATGTGTAGTATAAAATAATATGAGACACCTCTGAAGCTTTAGAGGTATCTGAGGTTTTTTAAGGTTGCCGTGGTAACTGGGGACTGGTGCAGTATTAAAGCTGCAATTGCTGTAAAACAGTCTTTGCAGTGAACATCAGGTGAGAAACTTTCTGCGTTCTTCCTACACAAAAACAAATCTTTAATCTTAAAGTCTATTAAAGGCTTAAAGGCTATGGTGTGCACCTGAAAACAGCCTCAGCTGGCAATCACATCAAAGATTAGTTTTGCTCCATGGGGGAATATTCTTCTAACGAGTATTATAAAGGAACAAAAAAAAGGGGGAGAAAAGGATAAACACTGTGTGAGACAAAAAGGCCAAGCAGTTAACAAGCACTGTGACATTCTGGATGCAATCCACAAAGTGGCTCGTTATATCGATGGATCTCTACTGCATTCCCAAAATGGCTGCCAAATATGTTCAACTGGGGTAGACAAAGTGCCAGGATGGACTCAAGTGCATATTTTTTAAAGTCTTTTCTCATATCATGGTAAAAATACCCTACTTGGAATTATAAATGACAAAAATAAATTTTACTTTGACTTTTTTTTATGATTACATTGCCCGTCCATGCTTAAATTTGCAGCCAAATTTAGAATTTCTAAATGGAAAACGACACATTCGAATAAACCAATTTTTCACTTGACGATGCACACGGCAGGAATAAACAGCACTGCATGATTCGGTGGACTGAGGTGAGTTCCACTCATAACCAATATTACATGCTCCCTCCCACCTCTCCCGGCCTCTTTCCGCTGAATACTGTCCAATGAACCACCCAAAAAAATCTTTTCAGGAGAGTTGTATTGAAGCAGCACAATGAACGTATATTCATGCATTTAATTATGTAGGTGATGGGCCACCAGGATTACCTGGTAACAGCCTGGTGAAGATGGCTCGATGGTGTGGGAATAACAACAACCAGAAATGTGGCATTGTGGAGGCTTCAGAGAGATATCTCTAGCTTGTCTATCTGGGCAGCAGAGCCTTTTGCTGCTCTTTAAAAAATTTTTGGAATACTGACCTGCCATCTGTGTGCATGTACAGTACAAGATGATTGTTTTTTTTTTTTTTTTTTTTTTTTTTTTTTTTTGCTTTTTTGTTACATGTCTCTTCCAAAGAAGCACTCATTCCATGAGTGCAGCATGGCATCCTTGCACATTTTCCCGAGAGAGAACCCAAATAATCAGGTGGGACGAATGTGCAGGAGAGTGACTGAATCAGTTCGCAAGCCTCTCAGGATCGACACGTTAAGTCAGTCTGTTGGTCAATACTGAACTGCTGAACGTGAAGAGAGGGTGACGAGCTACAGAGGACGAGTGAAGGATGGTGAAGCCAAAGGAAAATTGGGATTGATTGCTGAGTGTGGATTAGCTGAACACCTCCCTCCCCCTCCCCTGCCTTCATCTGAGAAGGTCTACAGTTTATCTGCTGGGTCTCCTTCATATAATAATGAGTTTCCTTGGTCTGCAGACATGCTCTTAAATATTCATTAGTCATGGGTGGGTTTTAGCCGTGACACAGAAAGCGGGCAAATGGCGATGGCTCAAACACTGTGAATATTAATGCACATGTGGAATATATACATATAAATACTCATTAGCGACTTGCTGAGATGAAACTGGGCACCTGATACTCTGGACTACAAACACTCCCAAGGCACATAATGGCTGTCTCTCTTTCAGCAGCTACTGTACACCTCTGTGCGGACAAAACCAAGAGTTTTTTGACATGAAGCCGTGGTGAGAGCTCACTTACACACACACAAGACAAGTACTCTCCAATTCATCAAACAATAAAATGGCCAAAAACACAGGCATTAAGTTAACGTGGAGTTTCTTTTCAGATGAAGGGTATTCCATCCAGCACACTCTGTGCGACAACATAATTTTCACTTTACTCACCCACATGCAGCCTGTCAATCAATATGCTCCAAGTCTTAGGACAGATTTCTAATTATGCCCAGCTGAAATCTTACATCAAAGTGAAACGCTGCTACACCGGGCTGCACGCTCAGCTCTGTGTCTCTCCAAATGTGTCCATTCAGAAAACAAATCATCCAGCGCAGCCATCAATTACATAACCGAGCCTATAGGATTGCAGCCCGTTTATGTTGTGGAGACATATTCTGAATGAAGGCAGGGGAGAGAAAGTGATCAACAGCAAAAAGTGAAAAGGGACGAAGGCACAATTATGTATTAAACACCTCCACACACACACACACACACACACACACACACACACACACACACACACACAGGTGCACATCCACGGACCGGGTCCGCGCTGGAGGAAGCTGGACGCAGCGCTGCGCTCTCGTTCAGCCTCCTCCTGTGTCCAACCCGGGACCAACCCGGCCTTTCGCACGGAAACAGCCTCAGTGACCACACCAGAACCAACATCTGACACGACCAACGTGTCGACGCAAAGCCTCATACCTGCGCACAACTTCTGGGCTACAGGCGAGTGTGTGCCGATGAATCAGACCCTGACCGTGGACTGAACAAACTGTCAGAGGCGCTTCTACAGACACACGTACATGATATATTACTCTCTTTATGTGACAAAGCCAAAGCGCTTTGGGACAACGTCTGTTTGCCACACACACACACACACACACACACACGCACACACACACACACACACACACACACACACACACACGCACGCTCTCTCTGTCCCTTTCTCAATCTCTCTCTCTCACACACACACACGCAGACGCGCAGGATCGCGCCGGGATAGATGGAGCCCTTCAGAGCCAGACTGACATGTTGCTCCGTCTCAACTCCCCACGGCCCTTTCACTGAATTTTGGGGAGTCATTGCTGCATTTATTTTTATTATTATTATTATTATTTTTTATCGTGCCACCGCCGAGCATATCCACGCATTTTAACTTTATCCAAGAGGCCAAGTAGCAGTTGTAGCTTCCATCTAGCGAGCAAGCGCAGCGGAATCACGAGTGGCCCATGAATATTTTGCAACAAAATGTCTCAAAAGGCACGCAGGAAGCGCCTCTTGCAACTTTAATTACACCAGAGCATGGCACCATATCTAGGCCACCCGTCGCCAAAAAAACATCCTCACGTCGCAAACATTTTCCCATACCGTAAGCGGATTGCGACAATTAAAATCATCATTCATTTTGGAGAGCCATGACACCAAAATCCAGAGTCCCGCTGGATCGAGTTCAGATTTATCTCCCAAAGCTGAACCTGCGGTGTTGTTTTACCTTCGGACACAATATGAAGCAGCCTCTCTCCGCCTGCTGAGCACATCTTAATGTGAGCCCGTCTCATAAATGCCACGCCGTATTGATATTAATTCATAAAAAATGTAGGCTAGACATCTGTCTGAGTATACGCGCTGGTGTGAGCCGCTGCTAGAACGATGTATTCCAGACATCGAAACCATCTTCCCGGCAAGTTCAGCAAACTGAAATGTATTTGAAGACGCACACACACACACACACACACACACACACACACACACACACACACACACACA
>JBBMOE010000011.1:3629154-3646456 GCA_037975065.1 Chaetodon trifasciatus
GGGTGGGGGGTGGAGGGGGGGATAAGCAGGCACGCCTTTTCACTTAAAGCTGCTATTGGAAGAACAGTGCACTGTCTTGGGTTGGATCAGAAATCCGTCAACATTATTGTGCCCCAATCGCAGGGAGCGCAGTGGGACGGTGAAACCGGCTCCATTATGGCTCTCTGGAAGTGGTGGGAGTTATAGTAATAGTAGTTGTAGTAGTGGTGTTCCTCCTACTCGAGGTGTTTGAGTTTGCCTCAGCAGCAGCGCAGCAATTTTATAAATGGAAGTCATGCTGCGTAATGAAACCTGGAAAGGATGAGGCTTTGAGGCGGCTCGGAGCGAGAGCGTTCACTTTTCCCATTAATCCCAGCTGTTTAATTTCATTTATATACATATATTTTATAGTTGTGTGGGCTCCAGCGTGAGCTATTCAAAATATCAGCGCTCGCAGTTGTGAATGAACTCGAATCTATCCCCAGTCTGGATCAAAGGGACTGGGGAATTGTTAGTTATGTGTCCATCATGCGTCTGAACTTTGCATTGGACGCCGCCTCTGCCAGTACAGTGAGCCAGCTGCGCCACGGCCTCTCATTGGACGGCGGCGCCGCCAATCATCTCCAGCACCAACAAGCTAGATTGTCTGCCGTGTCTTCTACTTTCTACGCATTTCTATTTTCTCATTTATTTATTTTTTAACGTCCCGAGCTGACCTCGAGTTAGCGAGCGGGGGAAAAAATTCGTGTCGGGTTCAGCCGGCCAATCAGATTTAGTAAAGCGATTGCTTTTTTTCTCTCTTGTTGTTGTTTGTTTTTTATTTATTTTTTATTTTTTTGTCATTATTCAACGCCTTGAGATATATTATGGCTGGCATAGAATAAAGCAGTAATGGGTCATGTGGGATCCCCCCGCACCCACCGCCTTGATGCCCCCTCCCTGTCTAGACAGTGACAGGTGTGCGTGTGTGCGCACACGCTTGTCTGTAGTTCAGATCAGAATAATGAACCAAGCTGAGGGTTGTGGCTAATAGACAGTGTCAGTATATGATTAATGTATGTGCTCTGTGTGCTATGCACAGAGCAGAGGATGTTCTGTGCTCCGCATCCTGAAAGACAGGCTTTGACTGACAAAGAGGTCAACTAAGGTCGTGCAGCCCGTCTGATGAAGCGTCCTGCCTCCCGAGCCGCTGCACGTTCAGGGTGTGAAAAAGTCCATGTTTAAAAAGCTGCACTCTTGAACTTTGCTTTCACAGCCCCTGCAGCTGCACAGGGGAGACAGAGGTGTTGCTTCAGACGAACGCCATCTCTCAGGCAGAGAAGGCTCCATACGGATATTGTTGTGTGAGTACCGTGGTGAGCACCCAGGGCACTCGGTTGACTGTGCGCGCCATCTGCAGGACTGCGATGTGGATTAATACCGCGGGTTCAACGGAGGACACCCTTCCGTCACTGCTTTGACCTACATTAACCAGGAACACCGAAGGAACATCGCCACCGGCCTTAATGCGCTGCTTTGCAATCCGACAGTGAAGCGCGTTTCATAAATACGTTTAATGTTCATTAAAAGTCAGAACTGTGTTATTTTAGGATAACAAAGTGAGCGCCCTGGATCCGTGCGGTGCACGCCTTCCCGGAACAGTGTTTCGGATATTTTCGCTTGAACGTGGCCCAACCGGCAGCACGTGCAGGGAGGAACATTTTGCTTTAGCGGACGCGCTGAGTGCTTTGCACGTTTGACCGGGTTTGCCCTCTGTGGCAGCGCATTGTTGCCACCAAGAGAACAAAAAAAAAAAATCCAATCTGAAATGTGCAATTTTTGTAGAACACGTGTAATGACATATTAGTTATTCTGCAAAGCTCGTCACTACATCTGCTTTTATTTTATAAATGTGCAATAGAAATGACAAATGTTCAGCATCAAATTACAGCACAATTCTACACCCATTTTCCCAGTTTGTGCCACATTAATAACCAATTAAATTAGAAAATGAAAAAATGCAACAGCAAAAAAATAGCTTATAAAATAAAATAGCCACATTTCCACACATCAATTACAAGATAAAAATCTAAGAAAAATATAATAATAAATGATAATAATTGAAAAAATAAAAGTCACCATTGGTTGGCAAGGCCTTCCCAGAGGATTGTGAACAGCCTATCTCTCTCTTTCTCTTTCTCTCATACACACACACACACACACACACACACACACAGTATAACACTAACAGTTTTTGTAATAAATGTCCTTCCTTATCAAAACTACAGTGAGACACAAAGTGTCAGCTTAAAGAAAAACAAATCCTGTGGCCCTCTAAATGTAGCTACATCTAGAAAAGAACTGAAAGTGAATTGAATTCCTTTTTAATCTGATGGCAGCATTTACTTTAGGTTTTTGGTTTAAAAACCAAACCTTGCCACTTCTGCTATGCAAGCATGCTGGTTGTCAAATTTGACCACCGTCAACTGACACAGACTGAGATAAACACTGTACATGTGTACAGCTCCTGCTGAGGTTTATTCATCACTGATGAATTGCTCATTCACTTTCCCACTAATAAATACCAAAGTAAAAATTCATACAATAAAAAGCTGCATAGTTTAGAGGAAAAAACAGACACATTTTCAATTAAAATCTGACTTCATTAAACCTTGACTTTACCTCTTTCAACCCACACAAAAAAGAAAGGCTTTCCGCATTTTGTTGTGATTAATATTTTACATGAAAACTGAATTCCTGCCACAGTTAAAATGTTCTCTGCTAGAACAGGAACAGACTGTAATTTCACTTTGGCAGGTCCAGTCATGTCACACACAGCTCTAAATGTAACCAACAGAGGGCAGCAATATGACTTCTCTTTATGGACACTTATTTATTTGTTTATCCATTCATTCATTCATTTACTCTGCTTCTATGCTGTCCTCCCCTATTCAAATACAGTGTGCGCCACAGATTTTCCTTCATTTGCAAACAACCTCTGATCTTCCGGACATGGCTAGCAGTTCATGGCTGTGTGTAGTTAAATGATAGTATCAGTGTAAACTGCGGTTCCTCTGCCAGATCTATCAACATACTTTGTACTCCAAACTGAGTTGGAAGTGTGCAAACTATTCAGGGCAAAAACAAGACAAGACAGGTTATTACCGCACAGTTACCTCACAGCTTGAAAATAAATCATTATCGGTTCTGTATTAGCTCGAGTGTTATTGTGCGAGTCCACTCATAGGCCTCCTCCTTGTGTATCTTGTTCTGTTTTAATATTTTAATGTTGAATATATTTAATAAGTGACCGGCCCACAGGCTATTCATCACAGACAGTCTCGACAACTCATTACGGGTTGAATGGCAAATGACAATGTGCAAACTGGTTTTGGACAGATGCAATTAGTTTTCACTCAATCTGCACTGCACTTAAAATGTTATTTTGTCCAAAATGTACCCTCCTATGCCTGTGTTATTTTAATATGTAGGAAGGAACAGGGTTATTCTCAGGATTGCTCTATTTATTCTCATTGTTACGAAAATGTTCTTCTGTCCTCCAGCCGTTACAGGTGACAAGCTTTTAAGAGTTGCACTGCAGAAAGCAGTTTGGGTCTAGGTTCAGTTTCTATTAACTAAAGATATTAGATAACACTTTAGGTATTACAGAATAATAACACAAAATTAGAATCATACAATTATATAAAATTATATAACACATCAGCATGCTGAAAATACCACAGCCTTATATGTACTGTATACAGTCTGGGAGTTAACTGAGGTCGCTCTGCATTTGGTCACATGTTAAGTCTGAACATCTTTACCATGACCTTATTTGTATATGAAACCCTCTTTTACAAGACCAGCAAAGGCTCAAGTATTCCACGCAAGTGTGGCAGTGTGGTATGGTCCTCTGGTCCTGTTCAGCGTCAGGCAAAGTTTACCTAAAGAGGCTAAACCAGTCAGCAAGGTCACACCCAAGCCATTGTCATTTCCAGAGCATCAATAACCGATTCCCTGTCATGGCCCATGGCGTCTCATTCAGACGCCCAAGGTACCTTTTGCCATCGGTGTTGTTAGGCACAGGGCTTTCATCTAACTCCAGAGTAAACTCATCTGCGGCAATACTTTGACGCCATCCAACCTGTTCTCAACCCAGGAATGTAAAAAGTCTTCCAGCCACAAAGCCTTGCTAACGCATGGTTAATGTGAAATGGTCAAAAATATTTGGTTACCTTTAGGCACCAAAACTACTTGGTTAGCTTTAGACCCAAGAACTATTTTTTTTTTTTTTACCTTGAGGCACCAGAAGTAGAATTTTGAATTTACCTTTGGTTGGTCATAGCACTTGTTTGTTTGGCTGTGGCAAAGCGTCGGTATTTGACATTTTGGGCGTGAGGCCAGGCTTTCACACCACGCTCCACAACTATCTTCTCACAGCGTCACCAGAGCATCATTGTTCTATGCTATTTCGAGGGCATCCACCCATTTATAAATTCCAGAGTAGAGCGGCACACCTTGATACTCTGTCACGGTTTGACAATTAATTATGTTATGATGACTCAAAACAATTTACATGGAAACATATGGTGACTTAATCATCATTGCTATGTATTGAAAGCCTGCTAGCATGCAGGTGTCTACAATGACAATGTGACCTCATTCACACCCTCAGTAATCACAGACATAGCGTACTGGAACATATATTCAGAAGAAATGACACGGCATGGTGGGCTGGGAGCCAGCCAGCAGCTCCAATGATACCATCTTTCTACTTCCTGAAACCCATAGTTTCGGTTATAAAGACACAACAGCAAAGACTGTCTTGTCCCTTGTAATGTTTTATGTTCTGCAGAGATAAAATGAATGGCCATTAAAATCAAAATAGCTTACAAACTGCCCAAAGCTTGCAACATTTTGTAACGCACAGTAAGTTTGCAATGCAGAGCTTCTTGCCTCTCATCTTCAAAACTGGCTGCAGGCAGATAGTTGACAAGTAGAGACAATAAGATTGCTTTGTTAGATATTCTTCTCTCTCTCTCTTTTTTTCTGGTTATTTGGTCTTTGGTCTTAATTTGTCAATTATTGGGCCTAAAATAACTTTTTTTGTGTGTAGCTGTTCAGTATGTCAGTGACAACATTAGTATTACATGTTTCATTGAAACTCACAAGAAATGATCACAGACAAGCCAGACGTGACAGAAAATAGGCCTCCTCTCATTCTGACAAATATTTTTTCTTCTTCTTCCTTTTGGGTTGGGACTCCTTTCTGTTTCTGTTTGTGTCATCAGACTCGGCAGAAACTGTAAAACTGTACTTATTTTATCCAGGTACTGTTACATGTGTGAGGTGAGAGAAATACTGTAGCTCTTGCGCTTTTACAGAATAGCACCAACTGTTCCATGAGTCATACACCATTTGAGGTTAAGGATTTTAGAGGAAGAAATACAAAGAAAAGAAACACGAAGAATGTGTAAAATGCTGCTTGTTTGTCAGGTTTAACTCATCGCTGGTTTGATTTGCCCTCATACGGGAGCGCTGCTTGTACTTCAAACTTCTGACAGAACAAGCAAAGCGAGGAATTGTTCATGTACAGCCAGGGTGCTCTACTATCCACTGCTGTATGAGAAGATTTACACAGCTGGATAGAAATGAAAGGAGAACTGATGCAGCACATGGCGCAGTGAGTCAAAGGGCAGTGATTTACTCATAAAACAACTCACAGATGCATGTATTCAAGGAATTAATACTACTGCATTGAACTGCTCTGTGAGGCTGAGCCTGTGATTGTCTCAAACAATGATGACCAGAGTTCAACCAAAACACTACCTTGTGCTTGTCCCTTTTTAGAAAGACAATTGAGGTAACATAAATGAGTTATCGCAATGCTGTCTTTTCGGGAACACGGTCCAAATGGTATGAATGATTAATAGGCCTCTTCACTTGTCTTTCATCTCACAAGGGCCTCGGTCTGTGTCAGCCTTGTGGCTGAGAGAGAGGAATAACGCGCCGCCGCGCTCCACAGATTCTTCCTCAGCTCTTTGCCTTGTGAGTCATACTTCATCTCACCTCTGTTTGCCACAAACACCAACATACTGCATCAGAATGGTGATTAGATGGTGATGAATTGGACTATTATGTTAAAAACAACCCCTCTCCCCTCATTATAATTCAACTTTTTTATTTATGTTACACTGACTGCCTTAAAGGGTCAGTTCACCCCAAAATCAAAAAGACATTTTTTCTGTTTATCCATCTAGATTGCTTTGGTGTGAGTTGCCAAGTTCTGGTGATATCACCTGAGGAGATGTTTGCCTGCTCTTGAATGTAATTGAACTAGATGGCACTCCAGTGTAAACTCATCTGCGGCAATACTTGACGCCATCCAACCTGTTCTCAACCCAGGAATGTAAAAAGTCTTCCAGCCACAAAGCCTTACTAACGCATGGTTAATGTGAAATGGTCAAAAATATTTTGTTACCTTTAGGCACCAAAACTACTTGGTTAGCTTTAGGCCCAATAACTATTTTTTTTTACCTTGAGGCACCAAAACTAGACTTTTGAATTTATCTTTGGTTGGTCATAGCACTTTGGCTGTGGCGAAGCGTCGGTATTTGACGTTTTGGGCGTGAGACCAGGCTTTCACACCACACTCCACAACTATCTTCTCACAGCGTCACCAGAGCATCATTGTTCTATGCTATTTCGAGGGCATCCGCCCATTTATAAATTCCAGAGTAGAGTGGCACACCTTGATACTCTGTCATGGTTTGACAATTAATTATGTTATGATGACTCAAATTTACATGGAAATATATGGTGACATGCATGTCAATCTACTGCTTAATCATTGTTGCTATGTATTGAGATCCTAGCTGAGCCTGTGATTGTCTCAAACAATGATGACCAGAGTGTGCTTGTAACTTTTAGAAAGACAATTGAGGTGACATAAATGAGTTATCTTTGGTGTGAGTTACCAAGTTCTGGTGATATCACCTGAGGAGATGTTTGCCTGCTCTTGAATATAATTGAACTAGATGGCACTCGGCTTGTGTTGCTCAAAGCACCAAAAAATACATCTGAGAAAGTCAACAGCAATGTGTCTTACCAGAAATCATGAGCTGCTTACTGAAGACAATCCTAAGGCCTCGTCTTGAGCAGTTTCACAACTGAACTTTTTTCTTTCTACCAAACTCTGTAAGGTATAAGATAATCTCCACATGCTAGCAATGTCAGACTGCAGTTAGGAGAGTAGATGCACGCCTCCTTCTGTGCAGTGATTCCATTGGCAGGTTTAGTTCTGTGGAAAGAAAATAGTTTCTTCATAAAGCTGCTCACAACAAGGTCTGCGGAGTGTCTTGAATAACCAGGTCATGATTTCTGGAAAGAAACATTGTTGTTGAGCTTTTCAATTTTTTTTGGCACTTTGAGCAGCACAAGCTGAGTGCCATCTAGTTTGATTGTATTCGAGAGAAAGCAGACATCTCTACTGCTGAAATCTCCAAAACTCAACGATCACACCAAAGTAATCTAGATGGATCAATGGCACTAAAGGCAAGAGGAGAAAATGGAGTTTTGATTTTGGGGTGTACTGTCCCTTTAAATTTCCTGGACGCAGAGCACCTTGCCTTTACTGTTATTTACCTGAAACAACGTTTGTGTAACTCTTCATGTTAACCAGTTGTTCCTATGAGTTTAAAAAGTGTGAAGTGCTAAAATCAAAACTGGATGAAGTCATAGGGTGTGCAGAGGATTTTCCACCGGGGATACCGTTTGAGTCATCGTCTTCACCCTTTCCATCAATATGTAAATTGTGTCAGTAAGCGGAACGCCATAAGCCCCCCATGCCCCCCTTTAGAGATGTCATGGATGACCCGATGACGATAAGTGCTCTGGTGCAGTTGGCTCCACCGAAGGCTTTGGGAAGCTCATCAGTTGGACATGGCTGTTCTTCAAGTGAGTAAATTCCAGGTGTTGGCAGAGGGAAAAGTGTCTGAGCAATTTTGCCTCTCCCTAGGAGGCACGGACATTCATCCTTCAATGACTGCTCTGTCAGGAGCTTGGCCAAGACCTTGAATGACACTACAGGTGACCGGTTGGCAGTCGGAGCCGTGGCAGGTGGTAGTGGGCACGAGAAAGAATGTCAGAGCAATTCAAAGCTCGGACTTTGACATCCTCCCATTTGTCCCGCTGTCAACTGCTGGGGGCTTTGAGAGGAGGGCTGCTTTCTATTTCTGCACATGGCCGGTCCTACCACAAAACTGGACCGCAATTGTTTTGTATGGGCAGAAATGGAAGGTTAAATTCCCCATTATTCTTGAAATTATTCAATGGCCTCATTCATTGGGTACAATGGTGATGCTGCCTGGATGATGGATATGTAAATTAGGAGTATAAACCTGAGCAGTGCTAGCATTTGCAACATGTCAGCACATCTTTCACCAGTGTTTTACTTGGTATTCCTACATTAACTAGCCTCAGTGTCAGTTATGTTCTGGTCTTGAAGCCATCATGTTTCCTCAAAGAAAAGTAAGTGTATTGTTACACCTGCCCTCCCAAATCCTTAAGAGTTGAAAACCTTGAAATGGCATCTATAGCTTGCAGTTGAATAACACTGGCATCTGTACAGGTATTCAACAAGCAAAGAACAAACAGTTAAAAAAAATACCACTGACAGTATAAAGTTTGGTTGTTCTGTCATTCTCACTGACTTTCTTTCAATTGTTTTCAATTTGTTATGCGTTCCAGACACTGTAGCCACAAGCCGTGCTTTAATAGGCACAACCCTGTTCACTGCTGCCAGCACCCATCTGACATACATCAACAGGAAATGGTATACACCCCCCTAAAACACCCCAAACATCACAGAAAAGACAACTCCGAATGAAAAGGGTTTATTTATTTAAGGCTTTACACACAGGGTTACAGACCGACAAACAGGCCGCTTTTCACAGCGGACATCTTGATTTGCCATAGTAGGAAAAGCACAGGTGTTACTAATAACATTAACAATGGATCTGTTTTATTCGTGTCCCAGGAAGCCATGGCAGTGTGACAGAGAGCCAGCAGGCACAATAGGAGGACCCTGAAACTGAAGCAGATAAATGGAGCTCAGCCATCGTTCATTTTATTGTTTACAGCTGTGCTTTTCCTACTGTGGCATCTCAAGATGTCTCCCATGAGGATGATTGCTCTGATATTCAGGTGTGCCTTAATGTGACGCTACAGTCACATTCACAGTGATGTTTGTCCATGCTCATGGCATTGTTTTGTTTGTTTTGTCAACATGAGCAATCGCAAAAGTTACATTATTAAAAAGATAATGTGACGATTAGTTATTAGTTTTGCCATGTGTGAAATGTGAGTTCATGTAGTGCAGAATGTTACCAGGAGGTGGCGTTCAGCTCCATATAATAAGACGCCAGATTAAAAATGAAGCACAGCACAATGTGAACAATGTCATTTTGAGTATCAAGGTGAAAGGTTTAACAATGAGGATTAAGTTTTCAGACTACAAACATCACATTATTTAAGTTATTCAGCAGATGAGAAACTTGATCACAGATTTCACTTGAATTAATGAGAAAGCAGTTGAGACAAATGCATTCTTCTCATTCAGTCGAACTCAACATACATAAATCAATCAATCAGATTTTAAAGCTGTTCATTTTCTGAGAAGGTGTAAATTCCTAAATTCACTGCTCCTCAGCACAGGAAAATCTGGTTATAGGCAGTAAAATCTGTCCTAATCATGGTCATATTGAGCTTTGATTAAATCCTTTCCTGAAAAGAAACTGAAAAGGATCATTTGTATGATACATGTTGGGAAATAATGTGATTAGTTCTATATTTTACAATTTAGCATTTTATCTTTGGCTGACAATATGAGCAAGGCACGCTGCCACATGGTGTGTAGTTGGCGAGGTGAACATTGTTAGCCCACTGTTGGCAGCCTTAGAGGGGGCTGTCTTCCAGTCAACACTCAGGGGGCAAAAGGTGCGTTTTCCTGGCATGTGTCTTAAGGAAACACCATCTATCTATCTATCTATCTATCTATCTATCTATCTATCTATCTATCTATCTATCTATCTATCTATCTATCTATCTATCTATCTATCTATCTATCTATCTTTCTATCTATATATCTATCTATCTATGTTTATGTCTATCTGTCTGTCTATCTATCTGTCTGTCTGTCTGTCTTAAAAGCTAATGCACATCATCACTCACATGTGGGCATAATAGGTTTCCAGCACACCTTCTCACGTTAACTTAAATGCATACAGACGAGGTTAACAAATCCCATCCAGATTTCTTGTATTTTTCAGATTAACATGCAAACACTGAAGGCTTTAGATTTGGAAAAACAACTCCTACCACCAGCTCTGTCACTGATATGTCAAGAGGAAGAATGTGAGCTATATCATTACATGCTGCAGTCTCGGAATGCCCCATCTGCTTATTAATTAGCAAACTGTGAGTTGGTGGGAATTAACAGCAAGGATAGGTCACTGCAAACTAGCCGGCTAGGCTAGTGTTAGTCAGGAAGTACCTTGTTCACTGTGTACCTGCTTTTGCTTCATCGGTGAGCCAAATGCCATTCACTGGGCTGTCAGCACAGCAGCATGCATTGGCAAGTGGAAGTGAGGTGGCTAATCAAACAGTGCACAGTAGTGAGGGAGCTGAAATGCCTCAGCTGTCTATCTGGATGCAAATGGTGACTAAATGTATGATTGTTTTTCTGTTTGTGTTTGATGTATTTGACATTTAGGCGTAATCATCAAGGAACTTGAAGCTTAAATGATCCTTTCAGTGATTTTCAGGATGCCTTAGTCATGGTGCTGGTATGTGTATAACGCCCACAACGCTTTGCCGCTGTTCTCTGTAGCAGCCTGGTTTACTTCCACCATCCTATGACGTATCGAGGACTAGAGGGAGGACTTGAGTTTCATTCTCTCTCCACCTGGTGGTATCACAGTGCAGTCCGACCTCAGACCAGCATTTTGGACGGTCAGGCAGCTTCTTAAACTTCAGTTTATCTGACGAGGATGCTGCGGAGTCAGAGTTAAAGCAGTTGATCTGCAGCTGAGGAAATGTAAGGAAGTCAACTAGATATACTCATGCCCACCTGGCAGCAGGAGCAGTACTGGGCTTGCTATGATGATGAAGCTTTGTTCTTTTGAACGACTTAGAGTCTCACAAATTCAACCAGATGGCGATGAAGTGGCTTTCCACCAGCCCTCAACACATGATTGGATGGTTGGGGCACACACTTGCCACCGTCACTTGGTGAGGAGTGTTCATGCCCTGAACAATGCTAAGCGATGTTAACAGCACTCTTTTGCTTTTATTAGTACCAAAAAGCCATTCAGAAGAATTACATTATTCACAGCTGACTCATCACTAATGTGCGAGGCATGCTGGTACATGTAGGCACAGTGAAACAGGCTCTCTGAGCTGGAGAATAACAATTTCACTGTCAGCATGAGTGGCAAAGAGACAGTTATATTATACCCTCAATAGACTGCAAAGACCAATGACACAGTCTGTGCGCCATCCACATATAATTAGCAGCAATATGTTCCTTTAATCGTCAGCTTTAAAGGCTCCAAAAACTCATTTTCTCAATTAGCTTCTTCCTCTGAGCAATGGTGAACATTTTCTGCCAAAGTTGGAACATTTTGTATAATTTCACATAAGGCACTTCCATATTGGAGTTTTCCTCTGTGCTCTTCTCACTGGTTTGAAGTGGGTGGGGCTCTGTGGGAAAACAGTGACATTGTGCATCTGTATGCACCAATCAGGGTTTAGCAATATTTGAATCACAATGCGATGACAGTTGAGGCGTTGTCCGTTGATGCTTCCAGGCCACCGCAAGTCAAATTTGATCAGCATGCCCACATACACCTGATGTTTAACTCTATGAATAGTATTCCTTTTTCAAACATTAACTCATGGTTATTGAACATTCAGTAATGAATATTTGTTGAATGTTATGGAGGCTTCAGGGGCTTTAATCATGAGCCCCAAAGCTGGGGTGTGATTCTTTGCGACCTTATTTTGCCTCTCAAAATGTTAAAAGCAACAGACAAAAAAAGAGGGCACATTAGGCAGCATAAGGAGTGCAGGTAGCAAATAATGCATATTTTTTCAGGGGTAGTTAGATGCACAAAGCAATGCACAGTTGAATGGGTCTTGTGAGTGCGTGATTACAGTATATACTTAAATTCCCATTCTCACCTCCTCAAAGCTGAGCAGGTGTGCGGCTCCACTGCTATGAGCATCTAACAAACCCCAAAGCGTGCTTACACGCACAGACCACGCAGAGCAATCTGGTGGCGATATTTCCTTCATATCACTCAGAAACAAACATTACATGCATCAGCCAAATCAGTGAACATCTGCCTTGGGATGCTCGAAAATCCCAGAATCCAAACTGCAGCCTGTTTCCTGAGGAACTCACACATGGTACATTGCACTCGTCACCTGCACCAAGGATAGCTTGTACTTCAGGGGAGCTGCAGTGACATCCTTGCTGCGACTCGGAGAGTAGGCAGGCCCAGCGAGCAGCCACCAAAATATTCACAATGATACCCCTAAAAACAACACCAAAAAAGTGACACCTCCTCGAGCGAGCGTGCAGACACCTGTGGGTGTCTCTTGGCCTTGACAACTCAGAAATGGTCTCTCGGTTTTTGTGCCAGCTCAATATTTTTGGACTGGGGAAAGGGAGATTCTGCTAGGTAGAAGCAGCCAATAAGACCAGTATTATTTTTAATATCTGAATAATGCTAAAAATAATTTGTCGTATATGTCTGCCTCACTTAACTGAAAGTAGCATTTTAAGATCTTTTGTTCTGATATTCTGAATCACAGTAACGCTTGTTTCTGTATGCATTATTTCCTGATGAATTGAAAAGATATTCCATCAAGAATAAATTGTATGGTCATTTGAATAAGGCAGTGCTAATGAAAATTGTGCCACCGGCCCCTGCTAAAGATAAATCTGGCCACTTTTCAGTCAGCAGCCCCATGATCTGGATGTTCTGCTTAGGTTCAGCCTGTTTAGATGACCAGCGCTTGTCCTTGGCCTACTTTTTGGTCAGAGATACCATACAGCTACAAGACAATAGTCTTTAAGCAAAGCGGTGCAGGAGGAGGATGGAGACAACATACTTTTGGGTGAGTGCACCTCAGATCTAAGAAGGAATTATTATAACGGCAGTTTGTGGATGTACATCAATGGAAACGCTCTGAGGATTTTGTCCATAGGGAGGGGTTATTCTCTTTGTTACTTCCAGCATGGTATATTTTTAACAGCATGTGCATGTGTAAATGTGTGCCTGTGTGGGTGGAAGGTTTGTGTGTTTCAGACGTTTCCCTCATTTACATAACTATCATCAATGTTAGGCTGTTTTTCTGTAACTCATTTTTGTGACAGTTGAAGCTCATACTGTTCATCAGAAGAATCTTAACTTCGAGAGAATATTCAGGTTTTGGCAAAGGAAATGTGGGTGCAGAGCTCCTTCCTCACTCGAGAGCAGAATTATATAATCTTGTATACAGGTCAGCCATATTAGGATCATCTTCTGAGAGAAAACACGTGCTGTGCACCGTATATGGCCCATAACTCAAAAAAAAAATCATTGTAGCACCCAACCTCTAAATGTACACAAACTGCTGCTATAGTCACCAGATTACTTTACACACATGCTGGCACACACCCACTTACATTAATTACCAAAGCAATGACTAAATCATAAACATGATTTGCTCCCCAGTTTCTCACTAAAATATTTACAGCCATAAAATGTTCCTGAACTCATCTCTGCAATACACAGCAAATGTTTTCACCTTCATATAAGGACACTTTAGCTCACGTTTTACAGTTTTGTTTTTCAGTGTTAGAAGTTTAGTGGGGGAAGAGGAAAAATAAATCAACTCTGAAGGCTGGGGGCAAATCAAGTGCTGCTGCACAAATGAACAAATGAAAAACAGAAACCTCACATCACAGATGTGATAAGTGGGAATACTTCATTATCTGTGACATTTACAGGTGAATTCGTAAACCCATTTCTGCTGGCACTTAGTCAGTACTAGTGTAGTACAACGGAGCAAAGGAGCGTGCTACACTATAAAGAATAATGCAGGGCGAAGCAGTGATTACAGAAGAGTTCACTGATTTTCTCAGATTTCATTCAGATTCTGAAGCATTTGATTGATTAGTTGATAGACTGATATTGAAATTGCAACTATTTTAAAGAATAGGTTCACAATTTGTCAAGTCACACCTTCAGTTGTACATTGGAACAGCTTCTGCTTTCTGTAATCATTCCTCACATTCATATGATGGGGGACAAAAGACTTGGTCTGCCCCAAAATACGCTAAGTTTATGTGAAGTTAATATGAGGCTTCAACATCCTGAAATCCAATGAGCACCCCCCTCTTCTTTTTCTTATTTTCATTTGAAACTCACTCTTTGTGTTACTATCCATCCACTGCAGCTCTGCATCCAAACACAGT
Organism: Chaetodon trifasciatus; assembly: GCA_037975065.1. Lineage (NCBI taxonomy): Eukaryota > Metazoa > Chordata > Actinopteri > Chaetodontiformes > Chaetodontidae > Chaetodon > Chaetodon trifasciatus. The sequence continues at coordinate 3,643,637 of JBBMOE010000011.1, forward strand.
CTGAGGAAACACAAAGAGGCTTGAAGTTTGGAAGATATCCAGTTGATGTGATAAATTCAGACTGCCGAAGCCTCATTATTAACCTAAGATACTCTTTGGAATAAAAGCACATTTTTGTACTAAGGGCAGTGGATTTTGTCCTCCATTGAAAGCATATTAGGAAGGGGAAAAGACAGTACTAACAAGAAGAAAGATTACAGCAAGCAAGACTATTTCAGTGCACATATGAGCCTGCAAGTTTCATTTTATGACAGTCTTGATGTGGACTTGTACTTTAATAATAGATTGATAATTTCGAGTAATTTATCAAATAAAATTGGCAAATATTTGTATTTCTTCTGTCTCATGTAAAAATAAAATGAATTCCTTTGTTGTTCAGACAATATTTGTTAGAAGACAACATTTCAGACTCTGAGAACTCAAAAGGTCCACCCAATGCTAGGTGTTTCAGACTTACACTGATATTTGGGAGTTTAAAAATAGGACAGGAATGTCTTTTTCAGCGTAAATAATAATCTTGATACAGATGCCTTAGATTAGGTTTTTCAAGCCAGACATTCTACAGTTGAAAAATCAACGTGTCAGTGCTCTCTGGTGGACAAACAACCAAATGTCACCGTGACATTGCTTCTAAATGACCTCCAACCTAGTTTGGCTTTTGCACTGGCATTTCTTGTTATCTATTGGCCAGCAGACATGGTATATCTGCAATAACTTGATATCCGCTGATTTATCGGTCTGGCTCTGCTTGTGAGAGGCATTTGTACATACTGGGATGAAAATTATCATTAGCTGCAAATTTCCAAACTAAATTTTAAATAAAAACACACTCAAAAAGACACATTTCGTGTTCCTTTGTGGCAACATCGCCACTTGAGAGAACATCAAATTAGCAGTTCAAGGCTCATGATTGCCACTGTAGTAAAAATCATTGTGGTCCACACTGTAAATAAACAAAGCAAAAATATGCCTTGAGATAATGACTGTACTCGTTTCAGATAAAAGTGCAATTTCTGACACAGTTCAAGATCATCTGCTCCTGTTAGGGGATTCCCTGATATCACATTATATTTTTCTCCCCCTATTCATAATTGAAAGTAGACAAAAGTGCTCTCTTAAAAGATCAATCTTCTTAGAAAAAATTCTGCGGTTACAGTCCTTTAGTCTTCAAATGTATAATAAATAGAGTTGTCGGAAGGCATCAAGAGCTAGTGGGAGTTACTAAATGTTATATGATGACATGGTGAAATATTGCTGAAACTTCCTCTGCTGGAATCTCTGCTGGATATCTCATTAAACTGTCACATTAAGCTGCCGTCGACCAAGTTAAGTTTGTAGTTGACCTGTTCGGTATGAGTCAAAAGATGATGATGAGGTGCAGTAAAAACAGAAAAAACAAGTCTGAGTGGGGATCAACAGGTATGTAATTGAGTGGAAGTAGAGTGATTAAGGTAGACTATCCTTGCATTTAATTACAGAGCCTGACGTTGTGAAAGTGTGACTGTGAGGGTATTTATAACAGCAGCCATCTGTAGGATGTGGCCATCTGTGGATGTTAAGTGTCTGTGTGTGTGTGCGTGCTGTATTTGCTCTGTACATTTCGATCAAAGCCTCTACTCCTCACCCCGGGGGATAAATGTGTGTTCATCATTCAGAATTGCTTTATTGCTGCACCATTGCTCCGGCATTGTGGGGAGCTGGAAAGTGGGGTGAGGGGTGGATTTGTACAATTATAGAACTGATGATGCAAAGACACTGAAGCACACATTCCCCCTTACACAAGCCTGAGTGGTACAGTCCGCAGTCTTAAAGGCAGAGTGTACAGCTGAGACAAGTGCATACATTTTTACACTGTTTTATTTGAGCTACACAAAAATATCTAATGTGATGACAAAGTGTATAAGAAATAACATAATAATTTACTGTGAATGGTTTGGGGGAATTAGAAAAAAATTGCGTGTCGAATCCTGGATATGTAGTATTCATATAATCCACTCGATCGTTTCTGGTGATTACTTATTTAAATATGACTGTCCTTCATGCCTCTCTGCCCTATATTGCTCAATGTAAAATGAATGGACACACACATAAACACAAATGCACAAACACACAACTACACACACACACACTTGCACACACATACACACACATGCAGATTTTGATGCACAGGTGATGCAGAGTTCCCCACTCAGTCCTCAGCACTACAACAGTGACCATATGACAACAACAAGCCCCCCCATTGCCATGGCAACAGCTGCACCATTGCTAAGGCAACAGCTGCAGAGTGCTACAACAAGCAGAAAAACCTTCATGCATCTTCAGTCTCATCATTTCACCCAGTTAATGCAAACTCCTGTGTCTGTGTGCGTGTGTGTGTGTGTGTGTGTGTGTGTGTGTGTGTGTGTGTGTGAGAGAGAGAGAGAGAGAGATTTGGTGTTCTTTAAGTCGGTCTCGCGGTGCTTCGTCTTTTCATTTTCTGTGATGCATATGTAATTCACACTCTCCTCCTCAACACATTTGCTTTCGGTCTAATTCCTTCTGTCTTCACACACGCACATGCACACACACACACACACACACACACACACACACACACGCACACGCACACACGCACACGCACTCACCCACTCTCCCTCTCCTTCTCTCTCTCCTTCACTGTCCCCTCCCTCAGTTCTTCCTCTCCATCCTCTGCTGTTTCGCTGTCTTATTCTCTGTTTCTCTTTTCCCTTTCTGTCCACAGTGTGAACCTCCCTCCCCCCCTTTTTTTTAATCCCCACCACCTCTGCTTTCCATCTCCACCCCCCCTCCACCCCCCTCTCC
>JBBMOE010000011.1:3646817-3665069 GCA_037975065.1 Chaetodon trifasciatus
ACACACACACACACACACACACACACACACACACACACACACACACACACACACACACAAAACTCTTCCAGCTGTGCGAAGGTGGGGATCATTTGAACGTTTCCCTTGGACTCAGTGTGTGTAGAGCAGAAGCGAGTGCAGCTGGCCCTTTCAGACGTATTACATAAATTTGTGCTTAACTGTGGCACATTACATTCATTTGCTTATCAACCTCTCAGTTTCCTTGGCAACTGAGATTATTGGTCAGTTAACCATAGACATGTAGTAGGTGAAGTCAGATGAGCAGAGAGACTGAATTTTATACTGTGCATGTTTGCATTAAAGAGCATTAAATACATTTTGGTTTGATAAAAACTTGATTTCACATCTTCCTGCGGCTAAGTTCCAAGCTGATGAAAGTGCCTGTTGGATCCACAAAGCCTATTGTTCCAAGCCAAATTCTCAAAAAGGAAAATGTCAAGGTATCTCTCCCTGTAAGCCTGGAACATCAGTCCCTCATACATCTTATTTGTCTTGAGTGTGACTCACTGAGTTAGCGAAGAGGAAGGAAAAAAAAAAAAAAGAGAAACGCTCTAAGTGAAAGACCACAGTTGGTAACGGTGGATATTTCACCAAACTTGTTCCAGAATCCTGCATCGCTATCAAAGTGAGAAAAGACTTACTGTAAAGCTGGCAAAGAAGACGCAACTATTGCCAAGAGACTCTGAGACAGATGGTCAGTTTATAAAAGGGAAAGTTAGTGCATAAAAGAATATATTGACTGATTGGCAAAGCGTTTCATCAACCAAGGAGACGTTTGGTTGCATATACATCGTTGTGAATATCACTTAAAACACACTACAATGAACATTTCACCAAATCTTTGCTATCCAGCATAATTAAGAGAGCAAAAACTGGATATTCCCCCATCTTTCAACCGTGCAAATTCAACTTGATTTGCCCCAAACTTTAAATGTGTGTATTCCTTTAAATGTGTTATTAAACTTTAATGGAGGCTGGCTGCATTGCAGGTGAGGAGTGTGCCTTGCCATCATGTAGCAGATGATGGGTGAGCAGCTCCCTGGGCGAGCTGTTCCCTGACACCCACATACTGTAGAACAGGTTACGTGAACAATGCTGCTTCCCGGTTCGGGTCTGTGCACAAAGTTTTGGTGTGTGGGTGAAGCCACAGTAAACCAGTGAGTGACAAACAGCTGATAAGTTTAACTGAAACACCGCTGTCCTCCATGCCGCCTTTAGTTTGAAGACTAGCAGCCCAAGCAACCTTCTCTCAGCCGTCCTTAAGACTTAAATGGCACCCCCGGTGAGCTACTGTGTTGAGTATTTTGGTGGGAAATTCGATGAAAGTCTGAATTTCTAGAGAGATGTAATAAATGGACTGAAATGGGCAGAATTAGCGCAAGACTGTGAAGGAAAATAAAGAGCACTTAGAGCCCCTTAGCACTAAAGAGGAAGTTGATTATCATCATTTGAATAGGATTTTTTTTTGTCTTCGTCAAGTATCTCTTTTTATTTTATAATGCTGGTATTCACACACCGGTCTACCCCCGACAAGCTCCAACATTTGGTGTGGATGAAATTCGAAGGCAGCCTCAAATATGATTCAGAGACGCAGATATGTGACACAGTGTCTTGTGTGCATGCCGTGATGGCATCCTTCATTTGAAAATGAGCTGTTAGACGAAATCAATTCTGAAAACACTCCAAAAAATGACGATGTGATGTGAAGTCATCAAGGCAGATATACAGTAGCAGCTGCTCTGATGCCACCTTGAGCCTCTTATAATTTCATCTAATTTATAAAAGAGATGACCCAGGAACACTCAAACTTTCAGTTCCTACCAAGTAATTGATTCATATTTTTCTTTCTCCTGAGTGTTTCAACAGCTTATGTAATTTTCTGCTCCTTCCTACGCTAGAATCTCAGAAAAAAAAAAAAAAATAGATTGCAACATATGATAGCAATGCATCATACAGAAGTGCCATTACATAACCTTTAGAATATTATGGCATTTCAGCTTTGAGGAAACGTCACAGGATTTATATTTGGTTGCGAGTCTGACAATACCTTTGACTCCCTCCCTGTATGGCACTGAGTCAGAGAAGGATGGTTTGATGTTTGAGAGGCAAGAACAAAGATGGTGCGCACAGTAAGGGATTTCAGCTCTAAGAGCAACTTGTCTTATTGCTGTCGTGATGTCTGATAGAAAACGATTGCAATCAAGAATCACGTATGTATTTCCTGAGGGGAAATACAGTATATTTCTGCTCCTGCCTTCCTCCTGCTTTGCTTGTCTTACACTCCTTTGATTACCACTCCTCTCCCTGTTGTCACCCTCGTTCCACTTCTCTGCTCTCACATTTCCAATTCCACATTTTTTTTGTCCTCCCTGCCTCCTTCACCTCCGTAATCCCTCACTCAGTCCTCTCTCCTCTTTCCTTTATCTCCTTTTACCTCCTTTCCCCCCTTCTGCTTACTCTCCCCTTTCCTGCTCGCTACTCGCTAGCTTACCTTCTGCCCTCCTCTTCAGCACTTTCGAGGCTTCCCTAGTTAGTGCTTCTTCAAATAAATTATACATTTGACAAGATGTAGTCAAAGTCAGCAGCTCTGTGTGCACATTATTGGCTTCATGTATGGCTCCATCCTCCAACATGAACATCTTCCTGCCTGGGATGAGTTTGAGCACTCACATTTGTAATAATTCTGTGCTGCCAGCTGTTCTTATGGTTCAATATATATGAATATTTATGCATGTGTGCATACAAGGATGAGAAGCTTATGGCTGCTGCATCCTCCTCTAGCCCTAAGAGCCTCCAAAATGGAGTTAAGCTAAACCCTCCGCTCACGAATCAAACAGAGCCTCGTCAGTATTCATTCAGCTCGTCCGCGATTCCGCTCATCTTAACAAGTGTCCATTCACCATACTGTGCGATGTGTGTCTGCACGAGCGTGTGACATACAGTACAGCGCGCTGTGGGTTAGGATTAGTGATCAAGTGGACAGCTAATATGATCTTCGCTCAAGGGCACGAGCTTCCATGAGGCCTTTGTATGCAGCCACAGAGACACTGATCCTGCCAAGTTGCTCCCAGGGCACAGTGAGCGAAGAAGCAGGGCTTGCCCTGGTGCAAGTCTGATGCCCTGACTGCACAGCGCAGAGGTTCTCTATTGTCGAGGGGATAGCAGAGATGTAACTCTACACAGGCAGATTCTTTTTTCTCTTTCTTGATCATCATTTCGGCCCAAACGACGGCTTGCTTATTTCCGCCCATGAAGAAATATTGTGAAATATTTACTGACATTTCAGTGGTCAGCTATGGTTTTGTTGCGTCTTTAAGTACATATTGCACCACTCACCCACACATTCAACCGCTTTCCCGAAAGAAAGCCACACACACCTACATGATCAGACAGAACTCACACAAACTGCAGAGCATCCTGCTCTAGCACAAGTGGCTTCTGCACTGTGAATTGTAACTGCAGTGAGTTCATGTCTTAGAAAGCGCGTCAGGTTTAATTAAACAGGAGGCACAGGTTTGCACCATGGTGCTAATTTCTGCTGCTGGGGTTAAATTCAAGCAGCTGCAAATGTGAATGCAGAAATAAACTGTCAAATAATTTTAACTTTTATCAAAGTGGTCTTCACTCAGAACATCAAATCAAATCAACACATCAAATCACTGCATATAAGCTTTCTTTTCAACTTATGTTCTTCAATCAACTTCATCCAAGCTCATATCAGTGCCTCGCTATAATAAAACATTGCCAGTGCAATGCTAACCTCTAGTCTCTCAACTACTTTCTAAAGCCCACCACCCCCACCAGGAGCCTTCGCCAGCAAGGAGGCTGTTAAGAGCTCCTCTTTGTCAAATGCACACAACACAATCTGTGCTCCACTCTTTTCTCGCTGCCTTTTTCTTCCCTCAGCTCAACAGTTTCATCCATAGAGAGGATGAGCAAAGCCTTTTTTGAATCTTACCTTAAATGTCTAGCTATAATTAGTGGATATTTCAGTATGCCACAATGGAAAGAGGCCACAGGCATCGTTATTACTTGTGTATATATCTTCCTATCTATTTGAATTAAAAGGCAAATTTCTGCTTTGCCCCCTTTTAGACAAGCAGGCATTCGTTGTGCAGTTTCACATCAGAGATGTGTTAAGGGTTGATTTTGTTAATTTAACATTAAGGGAATGTAATTCAATCTTTCATTTTGGTCTTAATCATATTAAAAAAAGCCCACTTCCTGTCCACCAGCCTGCTTCCAGGCTCTCCTGCTTAATTTCCGTGTTTTGGCTGTCAGCATCACTGTCTGTCCTGAAATTGTCCATATGACAGGTGACAGATTAGATCCATCATGGGTTGTTTGGGCTGGAGACTTTGTCGTCTCACATTGAGCGAGAAGGCTAATGGCGAAACACGAGCCTGCTTTGGTGGACCAGGAGGAGGACTGTGGCTGACAGCTGTGCTACACTGCTCTAACACTGTTAATATGCACTGCCTGGACAAGAAACACAACAAATTGTGGTAGCAATTCAGTAGATAAGAGTGAGAAATAACTAAATCACTAGCAATGATGATGTATATTTAAAGATGTAGGTAGATTCAATAGAGGAGGTCCTGTGGGCCTCATTAGGCAGGTCAAGGAGGGTCAACATCTCACCAGGGCCTCTGTAATAAAACCACACTATAGGCATTTTAGTTAAGAGACTGAACTAACTAGCATATGTTATGTAATTAGAGTGTGTCTGTCAATGTGTAGTGTTGGTGTATGTGTGGAGTCAGACTGGGAAGTGCCAAAAAGAGGAAGGTAGAAGAAAAATGACAGAAACAAGAATGACAAGGTTGGTTTTGCTGATATCATCGATATGAATAGCACTCGCAATAGCTTTGCAAATTTTCTTACAGTGCTGTGATCATATTTTTCAATATAGCACACAATGACACCTTGTGGCATGTTGGTAAACTACAGCACAGGAGTCCATGGAGACCTGGCTCAGGGATATTGTCAGACTTGAGCTGCCTGTGTCTGTACAAACAGCTGGACGCTCGGACGCGACGTCCACCGACCCGAGCCTTGCAGTTCATACGTGGTCTGCGTTCACTGAAATCGAGGCCATGTGTTTTTCCTCATGATAACTAGGAAATTGATGGAACCTGTTTCGGCTATTCATGAGCGGACCCCTGTCATAGACCTTTGTAATGTCCTCATCTGAAATTCAGGTCATGGATTCAGGAGGTTTTTAACCTCCTGTTCGGCAAAGAGCAGAAGACTGCCCAGGGTACCAGTCATATTTGAATTATATGCTTCCTAACTCTGATGATACACCTTTGCTGCCGACATGTGTGGCTTTACCACTAACGTGAATGAAAAACACGACATGAACCGATGACACAGTGAGAGTTCAAACACACACAGACACGCTCACACTCGACAGTCATGTACAAACGCACATATTTTGTGTGATTTGTTTGTCTCTGGCTCTGTATCTTCATGTTCCTCTTATAGGTGATGTCAGTTGCCTAGCAACCAAGCAATCAGGGCCCGATTGTTGCCATGACAACATGGCAGGGGTATCATCATGGAGAGAATAGAGATGAAAGGAGGAAGGGAGGGAGGGAGGGAGAGAGAGAGAGAGAGAGAGAGAGAGAGAGAGAGAGAGAGAGAGAGAGGGAGGCCTGCCATTGAAGGGTGTTGATAATGTGAAGCCCACAGTATGCAGGTAGGAGGATGACCTCTGTGTAGGCGGCAGCAGAGAATGCTCATGAATGCGGAGAATAGAAAATTAATGTTGGGTCTTATGCGGCTGGATCCGCGGGTTACACAGCATTTGACACTATTCTAACAGTACAGGCTTCATTCCAGATGGAAATGTCACGACGTGCTCCAGTTGTCTTTAGTCACAGACAGTGAAGCTGATGCAGAAGCCACAGCTCAGTGTGTCGTTGGGGTCCAGAGGGCTTTGGGCCTAACCTCCGCAGGTGTCATAACCCATCCATCACCCGACAGCAGTCCACTGTAAAACAGCCCATTGGGGTCATGGTGCATTTACTCTGTTTATTCCCTCGCTCAACTCTGCTTCCCCCTTAATACAGCCATGTAGCAGAGAGAAACGGGACCTCAGAAGGCAAGAGCAGGGACAAATACACCCATTATGAGGCCAGTTAAGGTACTGTATGGATCAGAGTGAATGCAGAATTACACTTAGTGTCAAAATCCTGACAACATTGATTAAATAAGCGGTGTGACCAAATGACATGCTATTATTGTCAAAAGTGATCAAGTGTCTCTAAGCCAACAGCACGGCCCACTAGTGAAAGCAGACAACTGCAACACCAGCGTACTTGATTTCTGGATCGTTACAAAAGATTTACTAAGATTCGGCAAACAGAACGCCGAAGTTTGTACTGCCTGTGGGCTTCTATCACTGATTTTATCAGCTTACGTTTGATAAAGCAATACATTCTGCGCTTATGTGGCACAATGTATTGGCCCTGAATTATAGATTGACTGTTAACTGCTGCTGTTATATTCATATGTGACCACCTATTGTGACACATGCTGCTTTAATCTTTTTATTGATATGACTGTGTTAGGAAAATGTGAGCTGATAAGGTACAGCAGGCTCTATTAAGATTATATTTGCTCCTAAGGCAGTCTAAGATGTAATCATTTAGAACAGAAAGACATCTGAGTATGCGGCCAACACTGGCAGCTATCTGTCACATTTTGAAGGTATTATATGTAAAAAAAAAAAAAAAGAAAAGAAAAAAAAGGAGAGAGAGAGGGAGAGAGGACAATGGCATGAAATATGAACTTACAAAAGACAGAGTGCAGTATGACTAATTTATGACCTATGGAGAACGTTTGATCGATATACAGAGGGAGCACACTGCCCCAATTCATCACTACTGAAATGAGATAGTTTGCGGGGTATAAACAGTGTTAGAGGATGATGCTGAAACAAAATCACTCGCTTGAAATAAAGTCTATTAAACTATTCTGAGAGCCAGCCGTGATGTCTGATGCTGAACACATCAGCCAATGACTCTTAGTTTAAAACCAGTGACTGACTTCTTCAAATCTTCTTCAAACGACAGATAAAGTTTCTGCAGATGTCACAATGATGAGTGCCCGAGTACATTTTTTCACAGTGAATGCCATTCAAACGGGTTTTAAAACTGTACTCCATTACAGAGTGTCAAGGCACAGCGACTCAGGATTTGCATGTAAAACTCAAAATGGGGAAAAAAGTTATGACTGCTCAGATATATGTGTAACAGCGCAACGTGGACTGGAAAGCTTGTCTCTCATTGTTAGGTCATTTAAAGGAATTTGGTTCTTCTTTCCTAATGGGCAGCATCTTTGTACAGTACATTCTGCATCTGCTGGGGCCTGTTCAGTTCACACACCTGGACTGCCTGCAAAGTGTTGCGATTTTGTATTATTTGTAAAATTACCTGTTTTGCCTGACTAAGGTATTCAACTTAGATTCTAAAACTGAGACAAGAAGCAAAACCTCACATTTGTGAGGCTGGAAGCAGCTTTTTTTGTTGCTTAATAGATGACAAGCGGTTAATTTAGTCTCCATTAATCATTTCAGTGTTTGATGGGCACAGAGGTTTCCGGAATTTGCACATCGACAGGGTCATTATGAAGCATCCTCGATAAGCTGATATTTTATATTTTTAGTCTTCAAGTGAGAGACTTTGTAGGCTGAGGTCAAGACAGACGGGATGGCAATGACGCGAATTTGCACCTCAGAAATGAACATATAGGCAAGAGCTAAAACACTAGCCAGAAAGGGATAAATAATTATATAATGGTTGCATAACAGGGATATCTGTGTCAAACTGCTCCTCACTTTAAGTCATCTTCTTAATATTTCACCTTTTCTTGATGTGTATGGTTTATGTGCGACGGTGCATCAAAGAGGGAGCAAAGAACAGCGTGGATGGCAGCGTGTTGTACTGTCTATTTCATGAAAGCAGAAGAAAGATAAAATAATATATAAGGTTTACTCTCTGTCTCTGCGTCTCCTTCTCTCCCCTCCCTCACTCACCAGCAGTGACAAACATATTTTATGAGTCACGGCTGGAGCGGGCTGCCAGTCCTCTCTATTCAGACCCTTGCCTTTAACATCAAGATATATCCAACACCAACAACTCTGGCTTCCAGGAAAACTCTCCCTCCTCGTCTGCTACGACACCCCCGCCCCCCTTCCCCTTCCCTCTCTCCCCCTCCCTCTTTTTTATTTCCCCTTACCCTTCCCCAGCCTCCCATCTCTCTCTCTCTCTCTTTCTCCCCATCCCTCTCCTCCTCTACTGCGGGTGTCTGGGAGGCTGTTTTTCCTCTGTCTCTCGCTCATGAAGGGCCGCACTAAGCTCCCTTCTCTCTGCCCGTGTGTGGTAGGTAAATTCACCTCTCTGTTCGTGTCGTTCTTCTCCTTCCATCTCTCTGTGGCTGCCTCTGTTTTGCATGTTAGCTCAAGTCTGCCAGTCGTTCTGGCAGGCTTACGGGAGGTCTGCATCTACATCTGTGCATATTGCATCGAACATGCTTGCAATCTCCTCCACTGTCATAGATGAATCAGAAAAATGTGTATGAAGATTTTTTTTTTTTTTTTTTCTCTCCTGGTACGTATGCTCTGCGTAGGTTTATTCATGCACTTTAGGTATTACGTATGAACGTGGCCTGGCACATGTGGGTGTGTATGTGCCAGTGAGCATGTTTAGACACGCAGAGGGAGTGCAACTCTAGCAGACTTGTTGATTAAAGCATTATAGATTCACTTATGCTATGGATTTATTCTATATTGAATAGGTTTCGTCTATATATATTTCATATTTTCTGCAACTCTATCCTTGTGAGGACATTAGGACACAAGACCAGTGTTCTCCAGCTGACTGATAAATGACAGTCGTCACTTTGAAAGAGGTCATTTCATTTTTACGATTAAAGGCTTAGGATCAGGGTTAGGGACAGGGATTAGGGTTGGAAGTGAGAGGATGGGTTTTGGTCACACATATTCCATTAGGTTGAATATAACATATATATGCAGTTGTGTGTGTTTGTGAGAATGAAAACACTGAGCAGGCAAGAGGAGTCCACAGCTCCTCCAGCATTAATTAGCTGAATAGACATGGTGAGCTTGCACAGGACTGGTGGAGTGTTATGGCACCAAGATGCCACTTAATGCAGTTCCAGAAACCTCTGCGTATGTATGTGTGCATGCATGTGGTCTTATTATGCACTGGTTATTATCTGAGCTGTTACTGCAAATGTGAACATAAATACAGGCAGCCAGTTTCAGCAGGTGGAATGGCAGTTCATTGTGCAGCAGATTTAGACTGTAAGTGGCTCTGACGGAGGAGAATCATTATTTTTTTATTGACTACATAATTGGAATATAGAGTGCAGTCAATCATTTATTGGACACTGACACATTTTTTTGTTGTTTTGCCTCTGTGCACCAGCCTTTTGGATTTTAAAATGAAACAACAGAAGTTAAAGTCCTGATTATTTGTAGCCACGTCAGATGAAGCACATCGCAAACATCCTCCAGTTTTAGAGGATTCGATGTAAAGAGATCTGCAGTTGATTCTAGTCATGACTTTTGCATTTAGGGTTATTTTTCTTTTTTTTTTTTTTAAACTCTACATTGTTTACATCCATGTTTATGTACAGTCCTCCTCATCTTTGGTAGGATCACTACATCACTGGTAGGACTGAGTATAGTGTCATTATGCATGTACACAAGATTAACAAAAAAAGGAGACTTACTCATAGAAAAACAGCCACATAGCACTACTGGAAGGTTGGAAACTCCACAGGGATCCTTGAAGAAGCAGTGATGCACTTTTGACTTCAGAAATTGCGAACAACCAGCTGGATAAGGGAAGACCAGTATAGTGAATGACAGAAGAACAACAGGAAGTTTGAGGAAAAACCCTTTTACAGCTGTCAAACAGATCAAGAAGACACTCCAGGATGAAGCCGTATATGTGTCAGAGACAACCATCAAGACAAGTCTATGCCAGTATAACCTCTACAGGTTCACCACAAGATGTAAACCTCAGAAAGGCAAGGTTACAGTGTGTATCAAGAGGTGCAGGAAACCTGCAGAGTTCTTCAGTCCAAGTGTTATGGACAGATGAGACAAAGATCGACCTGTGCCAGAGTGATGGAAAATGCAGAACAGCTCATAATCCAAGAGGCAGGCCGCCTCATTTGTCAAACGTAGTGGAGGTGATGTCATGGCTGGATGAATGCAGAAAGTGCTCAGATCCAAATGGATGCATCAGAACTCCTTAGACAATCAGCAGGACAACGACTCTGAACATGCAGCCACAGCAGCTAAGGAGATTTTCTTGACCGGCCAGGACAGTCACATGATCTCAAGTTCAACTGAGTATGTGTTTAATTTACAGAGGACCATACTGAAGAAAAAAACCTGATGAAGATGGCTGCGATCCAGGAGTGTCAGAGCAGCACCAGGGAAGTAACCAAGAGTCTGTTGAAGTCTGTGGGTCATAAACTTCAACTGATCATTGGCTGTAAAGGATTTCAACCACCATAGAACGAGATCAGTTAGATTTGTCCGATTACATTTTGTCCCCTAAATTTGGAGAAACGTGTATAAAAGGTCTGCAATTCCTACACAGCTGACCTGATGTGGATTTAACCCCCCTGATTTTATAGCTGAGAGTCTGCAGTTTAACCTCACACTGTAAAAAATGTGTCAGTGTCTTATTCATACAACCTCTATGGCAACATGATCCTCCGATATTCCTGCGAGACTTGTCAGAATCAGATACATTAGCTTCATATTGTGAATGTTACTACTTTGCTGCACAAACTAGTAACTAAGTGATTAAATCTGTCTTGGTCTGACACTATACTGTAACATACATTTCATTTGTGCTGTATCTATGCACCTATTGTCTTCTGCTCATCCTTGCTCTTATCAGGAGTTGACTGTAAGTGATGTTTCAACATCTTGCTGTTTCATTGCCATGAACAGCTTTGTAATGAGTTTGATGGGCCATGTGATTGGCTGATTGGTCTTCGCTATCCCCAATTAGCTAAAAGGGATGGTGATAGGAGGGCAGAGTCCTATAAAGTCCATCTCTTACTGCTGTACCTGATCAGCCAATAGGAAGGACTGCCTGTATTGTCACGAATCAGGCTTCTGCAGAGGCAATCTTGCAGAGAGCTTGAATACAGGCTTGAATACAGCTTTGACATGTGACAGTATTGATCAGATCTGATGGAGACCTCATGCACAGTAGGGTCATGGATCATAATGTAGTGCCAAGGTGTGTTAATATGTTGTACAAAAAATCAATTGTGCTGTTCTCATCCCTTTTTTCTGCATTTGTGGTAACAGCCTTTATTCAACCAAACATTGCTCACTAGTTAACACACTGGGTAATTATGGGAAGCTGTTAATTACTGCTTTTAAGTTAGTAGTAGCCAGGCTGCTTTGCTGGTGTGACTTGAAGATTTCCAGTGTTCTAATGGCCCGTGCTGCCCATTAAAATTTTGCTGCCATTCATATTGTAAGTGAAATTAGTGTTTTCCTACCTAAAGAGCCTGTATGTGCCAGTAAGAACAGTGAGTTCCCAAAGTCACTGATCCCAACAGTGAAGAGCCCCATATCACCTCTGTGTCCTGGTTACTGCTACAAGCTCTGCAAGCCCTGTTTAGCTATCAGAACAGTAAAAGCAAAAAGATAAATAACAATACATTGTTGGCCTTAAAAAAGTGTTGTGTTACAGAAGCATTTGCTCAGTTGAGTCAACTGCAGAAATGCTGCCAGTCAGCTCTACCTGTTGGCACATGGTGGCTCTGTTTTTATCATCTTGGCTACAAGCGATGCTGTGGCTAACCAGACTGGTAGCCTGCTGTGCTCGCTGCATGCCGAGCCAAACCCATCGGTGGTGGTCTGAGCCTCTTTGTTGCATTTCATCAGAGGTGGCTCCAAAAAAAAAATGCTTTTACTCTGTTAAAAGTGGCAGGCAATTTATACATTTGAGAAAGCGCACGCAGCGAGGTGCAGCGCAGTGTGGGCTTCAATGCAAGTCCATCATCATTAAAACACGTCACACAACTCTTCTCCAGAACACAATCCTTTATTCACCAAACGTTTTTGGGTATCTTGGCTTCATCAGTGGAACAAGTTTAGCAATATTAGTGGAGTGAAACAACATGCACAAAAAGCACTGAAGTCACTCACAACATACTGACTTAAACTATTGATCTATGCGTTAAGTGTTGTAAATGTGTGGCACCTGGGACAGCCATTGGCATGTTATGGTACTAGCTCATAAGAGTTGTCCTAATGCAGTGGTCCTCATACTGGGGGGACATAGAGTCACTGCCACATTATTGTTCATGGCTGATAAATTTATGGGATGGGAGTTGTGAACTTTTCTTGACGTCTTCACTGGGGCATGACAGAAAAGGTTTAAAAACCACTGCCCTAATGGAAGAACCATCATGGTTGGGGACATGCCCTGAACCATGAACCTCGCTCCAGCCTTGCTTGTAAACGACTGAGCCTGTCGAGGATGCCCCTTTCATACCTAATCATGATACCATCACCTGTTACAATCACCCTGTTTACCTGTGGAATGTTTCAAACAGGTGTTTTTGGATCATTCCACAACTTTCCCAGTCTTTAGTTGCTCCTGACCCAACTTGTTTGAAACATATTGCTGCATCAAATTTAGAATAAGCACATATTTACAAAAACCAATGAAGCTGATGAGATACATTAAACATTAAACATATTGCCTTTGTACTACTTTCAATGGAGTATATGTCAAAAAGGGTTAGCAAATTGTCACATTCTGTACACAGCATGTCAAGTTTTTTGGAGTCAGGGCTAGAAATGATTAGCAATGCAGTGCCCACAAAGTGAACTGAGTCCAGTCTGTGGTTATGCTAAAAAACTTATACAATCCCACAATGCAAATTTCATGTCTAATTATAGACTGGGCAGTTGTGCCAAAGAAAATTAAACTAATAGCAGGCAAACTGTAGTCTGACCACGATCTACTGGATATCTCCACAGGATATTTCAGTGGTGATGGTGAAAGTGAGCCTCACTGCTGTAGCTGCTACAGAAAGCATGTCAACACTACATGGAAACACTGCATGGAACAAGTGTTTGTTTAAAAGATATTTGGGCTAATGCTATATGTTAGCTCACAAAAAAGCATCTATAGTGTGTATCTTGACTGATCTGGCCAAGGTGCATGGTAGAAGGTATTAGTTTTGGCAAAGTAAAGCAGTGCATGTTTTCTAGTAAGCAGACATAACACATTAGGCAGCACATACTAAATAGAGTGGCAGCAGTTTAGACAACAATATACTGTATTTCAAATTGCCCATCTATAAAAAATCTGTTATAAAACTCTATTTCTATGAAATTTGTCCCCCTCTAATCATACTGCCCTTTTGGCATCATGTTTTTCATTAGTGAAGAGGGGAATGTGTTCAGCAGCAGTTTATTTTTGTTTATCTCATTGTGCATCATGTACTGTCCTCTAAATTGATAACATTCAAGTAGAGGAATCATCGAGAGTCTGAACCTAAATGAACACAATCCAAGTGTTGTTCAGTGCAATTTGATTTGGGGTTGAGCTACATGAAACAAGCTGCACACAATACAAATGGAATAAGATTTACTTGTAAAGAACTGAAGTCAAGTCTGAATATACAGGACATTACAGCATATGCAGCACAGCCAGCCATTGTGGTTACATGTTCTGCCGTTCGACATGATGGAGAGGCACATGGTGGCTGCTTTTGCTGAGAGAAAGCTTTTTAGCTCGTGGGTGGTTCTGGTTTACAATAGACAGATTTTGGTGCAGGTTGGAGATGGAGTCGGCAGTCCGTAGCGGCCGCATTTCTTTCACATCACACATGTATGTGTCTCAGATGGAGGACAGCTGGCAGAGGATCGTCTCAGTACTGTGGACAACACACTGCTGTTGTCTTTCGTGTGGGAGGAGGCACAGCAGAACCAGACTGTGATAGAGGAAGTGAGGTGATGGCTGTATAGAATTAGAGCAGTAGTTGCTGTGAGACATTCTTTGCTTGTCACAGGAAGAAGATCATCTGTTAGGCTTTCATGATTACGGTGTAGCTGTCCTCATCCCATTTGAGGGTGGTGCAGATAATTATCCCCAAGAGCTCCATTTAACCATTTAATAAGTGTCTCTAAGCCTGGCCGCATCTACCAAAAGCAGAAAAACAAGTGCCTTCCCGTGCTAGTCACTTAAAATGGGTTAAAGGTGTAACATGCACACCATACTTCATGCTTATGACATCACTGCTGGTGATGAGTCCACTCTGGCATGTTAGATTTATACAGCCTGACGGTTTTGCAAGAGACAGAAGCAGGGATATCATATGTGAAACATTACAGCTTGCCTGCAGAGCAACCTTTGAGTGGTGCTGTTTCACCTGCAGTTGAGGTGAGGCAAGGCTCTACTGCAGGATCCAGGGAGTCCAGGTTTTAGCTCTAAATTTTTATTTTGGAAGAATTAATTCCAGTGCATTTTATGGAAAACGAGGAGGGAGTTTTTAGAGCCCAACTTATCTTTCCCTGACATTTTCAAACAGTGGATTACTTTGTTGCTAACAGCGCTCTGTATTTTCCAAACATTTTTTAGCCCTGCTTGACACAATAATATTTTTCTCGCGCAAACAGGTGAAATCAGACATAGCAGGTTCTGTGTAGGTGCGAATACTATAATTCTCACCTTGGGTGTTTTCCTTGTCAGTAGAGCTGAGGCAGTCTCAGAGCCTCAGGAGATTCCCAGTTGTGTTTGCACTTTAGTTAGACTATTTCTGCTGAGGGCTGGAGGTTAGAGAAGGCTGAAGACTGGAGGCTTGTTGTGTAAGAGTGATGCACATTTGATCCACACAACATTTGGATGAATTTAGATACCCCACTTTGTTTACCTGACTGAGGTTACAAATGCCAATGAATACAATCACTGTAAAATTTCACTCTCAGCAGGTTAGCCTACCAATACTGTGTGGGCTTACCTGCACGTAGCTAAAGGACACACAGGCTAAAAACAAGGAAGGCAGCTTGAATGTGCTACACTCTAAAACAGATTATAGGGTGGAAACATATAATTTCTCTGTCACTGTCATATTTATTCCAGAGGTGGGAGTACAGTAAGCCATGTGTGCAAATCACAAGCAAATCTCGTGTCGTAACCTTCAAGTCTCGGGCGAGTCCCAAGTTACTGAGGTGAGAATAGTCTCAGTCCCAGTGCCAGTAATAAGTCCCAGTCATATGAAATTCTGATGATCTCCAGCAGTTTCCAAATGTAGATAAGCTAAATGATTGTGGTCATGAAAAAAATTTTCCTTTCAGCATTAATGAAAACTGTTGCAGCCTGCACACCTTATAAATCCTCCTGATGTTTGACATTTTCTGGCAATCAGCAACTGAATGAACTGCTACTTACTTCTCCTATAAAACAAACGAACAAACAGTTTTATTAGAGGAAAGATGCAACTAAGTACATTTCCCCAAGTACAATTCAAGGTACTTGTACTTTACTTGAGAATTTCCTCTGTATGTGACTTTATACTCCTATTTTTCAATTTGGTAATTTTGAATTTTTCACCTAAACAGTAGCATCAAGTTTTGTTGCGTGTGTGTTGAGAAAAAATCCTCTTTTTCTTAAAATAAATACACTATTGAAAACACTCTTGGCTGTAAAATGTATCGTCACAAAGCTGAGAGTGTGGCTCTGAAATTATTACCTACCTTTTTTGGATCATTTCTAATACAGCAGTGACTGTGATGCATGATAAGCATACGTTAGGTCTCTGGTGGACAGGCTTTTCTGCACAGCTGTGGCAACACTGGCAGCATTGTAATGGAGTTGGCACGCAAGTCAAATTAGATGTGTGTATTGAATATTAGAGTTTAAACAGGCACTTAAAACAGCAGAGAAATGGGTCCACCTGTAACCGTGTAGTCATGAACGTACAGCTGTGTTAGCTGGTAATATGCCTGCAGAGTTTAACTGGTTTTATGGCCATGAATCAGTCCCCTGATTATCTTTTACATTAATGATATGTCTTCTCAATAAAAGGCCGAATCAATTCCACGCCAAGTGTAACATAATTTAAACTTAACATTTGCTTTCCAGCTAAATTTGGCCAGCCAGTAAGTTAGCTAAAAGGACGCATTCATGTACCTTTCTTTGTGGGTTTTGTGGCAACAAATGAAGATGGATGTTGTGGTGGTCGCGTCACTGATTTTTGAGTTGAATTGCTCGTGAACGACGAGGGTTACCACTGAACGTGTTTACCTGTGGAGTGTTCCACAACTTTCCCAGCCTGTTGTTGCTCCTCACCCAACTTGTTTGAAGCATGTTGCTGCATCAAATTCAGAATAAGCAGATATTCACAAAAAACAATCAAGCTGATGAGGTCAATCTTTAAATTTATTGTCTTTGTACTGTTTTCAATTGAGTATATGTCAAAAAAGATTAGAAAATGGTCACATTCTGTCTGACAAAACTATGGTGTCATTCACATAAATAAAGAATGTGTACAGTGAAATCTATCATGGGCACAAAGGATCAATATGAGCAAGCATATCTGGAAAAAAAGTAGTTCTAACTTGGTTGTAATTGTGAAGATTTTAATCTATTTGTGGACACTGCATGCAGAGACATAAAAAAAGGCATCAGATTGTACACAGTAAAATTTTTAGCATGGCAACGTTGATCATTTCTTCCTTTATCTCTTATGTAAAGGTTCTCCTCAACCACAAGATGAGAAAATGCTAATTATGGCACATCTGGCTCAACCTACAGCGTATTAGGCTTAGCACAATTTCTGGCACTCAGAGGCTCAATGAGCTGCTGTAACAGCCACTGGCGAATAATAAGCTCGTTCTTCTAGTCCTCTTCATATTCTCCATGTTTTGGAGAAAACACCGGCATGAGTCTGTGACTGACGTCGCACGCAGACGCCTGCTTTTATGTACACAATCACCTGTGACACAAGCAGTCATCTTATAGATAGGGTGACCAAGGATGCTGCTGGCAAGTGGACTGTTTGTTAGGAATCTGCCACCCCCTGCAGATGTTGTCATGGAAACACTCCAGCTCTTTTGGGTCTCTCTCTCTCTCTCTCACACACACACACACACACACACACACACACACACACACACACACACTCACACACAATGCAGCATTAGGATGTTAATGCTATACTCAACACTGGAACACCACAGTTCAGATTTCCATGTGACTCCCACACTAAGATATTGCTATAATGGAAGGGGGAAGCCACTTACAGTATAGAATCACTATAGAAATTGCCTGTTTCTATAACAATTATGGATGGCTTTACAGTTGTATCCATTGTTACATATGATGTGCCTGAAAATGCTGCTTGAATCAAATATGTGTACATTTTAAATGTAGAAAAGCCTCTGCTGTATAATCTATACAGCGTTATATATCTGTGGCATGTGTGGGCTAACGTGGCTTCCCTTCCGTTGCTCTTATACATGCCAGAGCTCAGCAAAGAAATGAAAAGGTTCCTGTGCATTGTCTCTGTCAACAGTTATTTCAAGACAAAGCAGAACCAGATACTTACAGTCATCAATACTAAAAGATATTACAAACCTTTCCTTTCTTCATTTCTTCATTTTATAAGTGTATGTCTGCTTTGTAAGAGCCTCTGGAAATAAGGCAGCTCATTGATGAAATGATTAGATATTGGAACTTGTTTGGAGACCTCAGTCAGTTCCCATCAGAGTGGAGTTTAATGGAAGGGGAACACGCAGAGAAAACTGTGTGGACGTAATTTAAAGAGGAGCAGAGCAGAATGTGTGGAACCACCCTTGTGTGATTTTGAAGAGGCGGCCTATTGCAAGTCTGTTACTCATCGTTGCAATCACTTTTCAGTGCACAGTCAATGCCAGAGTCCCTTATTAAAATACATTCACTGCTGCATTCAAGGACAGAGTTTTCCTTTGGAGAAAGCCATATCCATGGAAACTGTCTGAAAGGTCTTCTCTGTGTTGTTACGTGATCAGAGACAAGAGTCAAAGTATAAAGTTAGACCAACTGTTAAGAGGAAAAACGTCATGCACCTGGAGTATTAAAAGAAGAATGTGAGCCAGGCTGTGCCCACACACTGAAACACACACACACACACACACACACACACACACACACACACACACACACACAC
>JBBMOE010000011.1:3665444-3767331 GCA_037975065.1 Chaetodon trifasciatus
ACCCCACCACCCCCCCACCTCCTCCTCCCCCCCTCCCAGGCTCCCTCGTCCAACTGTACCGTGGCTGTGGGTGAGTGGCGGCGGACTGACGGGCTCTGCTCTGTGCTGTCTGTCTGCTGTGAGGCTCTGGACTGATGTCTCTGCCTGTCAGGAATCTAAAGTGTCTCTCGCCGGTCATGTGCCAGTGTAAGGTCATCTGCAGCAACCGGACCCTGTCTCTCATGTTCGGGTGCAAGGTAAGCCTGGGCAGCCGGATGGTTGCGGCAGCGACTCTTCCCGACATGCATAATATGGACTGTTTAGTTTGCACAAATCTGTGGCCAACAGCGAGATCCGGAAGAAATCGCGCGTTTGTGCTTGTGCCAGTTGTAGCTCCTTTGAACTGCGCTTTTCTCGTTGCACCGCCACTATAGTAATTAGTGCAGTAATCACACTCACCTACGGCTTCCTGTCTTGTCCATATGCTTTCAGGTAGCAGCTCATTCACAGCGTAGTATCTTGTTTTTTTCATGCTCATGGGCGGCCGATTTCCATTTACACGGAACAGGCGACGGCGTCCTTGGCAGGCGTGTTTGTGTTTGGTGTTTCTTTACCATGAATGTTTACTCAGATTCAATGAATGAAACGTGGATCACCATCAGCTGCCGCCTTCCAGGTCACCGTTAGTGGCTGACCATATGGTTCACCCATGCTGATTGCTTCTCATTAAGCAAAGCACACTGCATGGCATGCTTGTGACCTTGGGGAAATGTACTTTATTGCTCAGGGCCACTTAAATATCATTCCTCATCAGAGAAACTGTACACCGCTCGAAACCAGGCAACATGCACGGTGCCCCTGCTGTTTCCTGAAGCCTGCTGATGAATCAGAACCCAGCTGCTTATTATCAGCACAAGAAAACAGGCTATTATGTTCAGCTGTGTGATTGCTATGATTGCAGTATGCTTTTGGTCTAAATGTTGTGTGGGAGATGCTGTTTTTTTTTTTTCTTTCCAAAGTGAGAGCATGGTCATTCATTCATGCACTGATTGTCCATCGCATCCCCGATGCACACATCCCCTCCACCACCCCCCAGCTTCAGGTGTTCCCAGTATGGCAGCCAGCTCAGTGTTTCCCTCCACATGGCACGCTAGTCTGTTAGCTTTTCCAAGCCAAATCCGACTACACTGGTCCGCTCTGGCCAGGCATTGTCTGTACACTTGCCAAAGTGATGTGAGCATGTGTACAGAGCTCCGGATAATTTGTCTGTGGATTCAGTTTGTGTTTCGCCTTGCTGCTAGAATCTGATTCACTTTCTTGTATTTTGGTTTGTTCAATGGGAAATAGGTGGATATTTTCTTTGTTTCATTAATCGTGATTATTTTTACATTTGGTCTGGTAGACGAGAACAGTTTCCATGTTTGTGAGACACCGCTGGTAGAATTAATGTGGGTGTTTGCTTTCTGAGTTTCTGGAGGGGAGACCCTGCTGTGCTCAATGTTCAGTATTACTAGCACAGATAATCCCATGTGCCTCACTCCCTCCTGGCTCATATCTTCCTCTGTTTCTCCATCTGAGACACCACACCTTCCTTGTGGGAAAACGTATTAAAATTCTCCTGCCAGACTCAAGTTGCCTCCACAGTTATCATGGGCAGCCAGTGAAATGTAACTCCCCAGCAAACAACTATTCTGTAATAAGAGCAGATTTCAAAATGGGATTAATTTCTCAATTAAAATGGATTGTGCTTGATTTGGTACAGTAATGCTGGTTTTAACAGATCTGGCTTAAAATAATAATAACAGGGTCTGTCATTGCACAATGAATTCTTTTCTTTTGAAATGCGCTGATGGTGCCCACATACCTGCTCTGCACACACACACACACACACACACACACACACACACACACACACACACACACACACACACACACACACTACATATTTCCAGCAGGTTTACTAGTCCTCAACCAGCTTGTGTCCAGCCTGTTGCAGTCTCATGGTGGGTTGTTATTGGTGGGGTTTTGTGTGGCCAGGTCTTTTGGGATGTTCACTATATTGCAGGGACATGCTTTTACTGTTGTCCTATATCATGACACAATTTTTCTATATATTTCCAGCCTTGCCTCTTCAATTAATGTCCTACCCTCTCCGGGACCGCCATAGGTTTACTAAGCATCTACTGTATTTTGCAATTGCTGCCACGTGACTGGTCATTTTCCCAAGGTGATCTTCCAAGGTTATTTGTTTGCATAACCTTTGTTCTTAAACAAAGCCCAGCGCAGAGTCTCCCAGTCATCTTTAATTCAGGAACTTAATTAAAAGGGTCTTTATGTGGTTGGAAGCATTCAGCAGTGCTTTAATGTGCTCTTTTATGCTTAATGCTCATTGATGGCCTCACAACATTTAATCAAGACGGACTGCCGCGCTGAAGTTTGTCTTAAAGCTATGACCCAGTGCAGTGCTTATATTGAGGGCCATACAATGTAAACTAGCCAAAAGAGTAGAGATTAAATGAGGACGGAGTATTAATGTAATGAATGATTTACGACTCGGGGATCAGCGTGCCTTCATCTCAATATCAAGATCGATGATTACCTCACCCCGAGAATCGATGCTCAGACGTCCTTACTGGAAAATGGACAGGAAAACGACCTGCTGTCACTCGTTACCAGCCAACCAATCAAATGATCAAGAGTAATGATGTAGAGAATATCTATCCGCAGGTGATATCAAAGCAGAGGTGGTTTGCTGTGCTGCAGTGCAATGTGCAGTGTGTGTCGCTGTGTGCGAGGCACTGGTTTTATATTTCACATCCTTACTGTTTTTATAGCCTTGCAAACATACCTTTCCTCCTATGGATTTGACCTATTTAATCCTGCTGTTTGTCATCTTGCTTTATAAAGAGCAGTGAGCCTCAGCTCTGACAGTAAGCTGGGAGTGTTGCAGCAACAACAATGTGCAGCAGCAGATACTCACTAATGGTCCGTTCAGGTCAGAGATTGAATCATTCGGGGTCGCCTCTAACTTTCTAACTTGCTCTTCCCGGCTTATCTGCTATCAAACACTGCAGCTGGTGTTGTGTGAGCAATGGATGTGCAGGTTGCAGGAGCAAGTAGCTCACTCGCGGTAGAAAAACTAGCGCTGTACAGAAGTGGCTCTTACTGTCGCTATCTGTTAAATCCATGCAAAATATAATCATACTAGCAATCAAGTCGATGTTGCTCGTAAGAGTAAACTGTGTCTGACTGATGGGATGGCACTGCAGAGCATATGGGTTTTCTGCAAGAGTCTCGTGGCTTATTTGAAAGAACTCAAATATCCAAACTTGCCAACATAATCCTTTACAAATGTCAAAAGCACCAGAGCTGAATCTGCATATCATTGCAAGATGGGTTGCCTAGTTACATGGTGTTCCACTTAAAGCCTTGAGGTAAACACATCAGAGCTGCAGAAATGCTGCTGGGCCACTTGAATACCCAATAAAGGCCCTTTTCACTTGAACTGAACGTCATAAATACTTTTAATTTATCTTGACAAAAGCATACATATATTAAAAGCTCGCTCTCACTAAGCACCTGGCACAGATATGCATCATCAACCTTTGGAAATAAATTCAGCCTCAATGTGGTGCACAGACAGAATCAGTAAGTAACTCACCTTCAGTGACATCAATATTCATTAATTCAAAGAGTACATAAACTCTAAAGGTGTGTTCAGGCTCAGAACTCCAGGTGAAGTCTGGATGCGGGGTGACTGCATGTAGACGTGAGTGGGTGTGCGTAGACAAACATTTGTGAAGTGAAGTGAAATGTTTCAACTTATCTGTTTCATGAATCTGCTTCATAGATGTCACAAACTCATGCAGGCACACTCCCACACACCGCTGGCAGTTTATCCGACACCACCATGTTGGTTTCTTCCTGCATCATAATTTATGTTGCTACAGGAACATCATTGAATCTGGCCAAAAAGTGACAAAGTTCACACATGCAGCAGGTGATGGTGGATGACAGATGACTGTTATATTGTTGACTTAATTCCCTTTTTTTTCCGCAATTTGATTGGTCACTTGGTCACAGTGGTGACTATGATGTTTTAGAAAAGTTGGCACATACGTTGTAAGTCAGCTTGCTACATTAAGGAATAAGGCAAAAAAAAAAAATCTCTTTTCCTTCTGTTTGAACATACGTTAAGATATCATTTTTCTCCAGCAACCTAAAAATACCACAAAAACCATGTTGAAAATATGAATTTTTCCATTTGTTTATATTTTGGAGTGGGCTATAATATCTGTATTTAGACAAATCTCTCACTAACGCTTGAGACAACCCTCTGAATTTCTCTTTTTATTGTATGGATAGCCAATTAGAAACAAGAGCATTTTTCAAGGTGCTGTTAGCTAACAGCAGCAAAGAGACTTCTGCTGCACCAAAGAGCTGTTTCAGGTCAGTTTTAGCCAGGATGATCACAGGATAAAAGAATGCTGCTGCTGTTATTGCTCTTTTGTTTCCAGTGAATCCATTAACCAGCCCTACAGTGCTGTGTGCTGTGTGCTAACATGGCTTCCACTTGCATGTTTGTGTGTGTGGACAGAGAGCGACTGGGGGAGGGTTAACACTACAATACCCCACTACAAGTGCAACATACATAAAAATGTATGTACTCAGCATAAAAATGGTGCGGGCATGCCTCTGTAGGCGGAGGGGGAGGGGATGATCAAGACTACTGAGCCTTGTGGGAGTGGGAGACCTGTGAAGGGGAATAAGTTGCACCTGACCTGTAAACTGCAAAATCCAAAAACCTTTGAATATTTTTGAGCTAATTAGGCGTTTTAACTGTCAGTGGTACTGCTGTTTCAGAGGATTTGAAGGGGCAGTTGACAATACAATGAAAAGAAAAACTGTTCTTTTGTAACACACAAGCAAAATTATTTTGTTTGTTGTTTTGGGTCTGTTTTATAGTCGTTATTTTTTGCGAGATGAGCATCCTGTACTTGTCATGGCTCTGTTTCTTTTCATAGAAAAACCCAGCCTGGTTAAGTCCACGTGGTCTGCAGTTTTCCTACGTATCACATAAATATCATTCATTTCTTGCATGACGTTTCTGTGACAGCAGGCTCCAGACAAGACAAGATGGAAACCTCCCCCCACCCGCACTATCCTCAGCAGAAGCACTGCAGCCAAGCACCCACTATGGCACCATTTACTGTATCTATGACTCTAATCTGATTATTAAATTTGAGGATGATGCATCTGTGTGGGTCTTATCAGTGATGAATCATCCCACAGAAACAAGATTCAGAATCTCATTAATTTGGGTTAGATGAACATAAATTAACAAGCGAATATTTAAGAACGAAATGTAAGGAAGACTGAATATGTTGAGTTTCTAAAACAGAGCTGAGCATGTATCCGGGGAGTTTATTTATTTTTTATGACTTTTCCTGTTTCACTGTAGTACTATCAGCCTTCTGGTGGTGAAGAAAGCCCAGCAGCACTTTAGGGATTTTATTTTTATTTTTAGAGAAAGTCTTATGTCGGGTGGGACAGTAATGAGCTTCAAAACATGCACCACTGAAAGGATTTTTACATGTTTGATCAAAGTTTTAGTTTGACAATCTAAGTCATGCTTCTGGGAAGAATGTGCACTTAGATTAGTTCCCTGTCGGAGATGCATGTACTGATGCAGTCGAGGTGATGCTCGATATGAAACACCTTCACTCTGCAGCCCGGGAGGACCCTCTGCACTCAGTGACTACCTTTAACACAAATGGGCTTGTGCTGCTGTATTCGGAGCTTGATTTATCTAATGAATTCATACATACATTACAGGCTAGAAGGGTAGTCGGAGAGTGCAGGCCAAGGCCAGTCGTCCACTCCTCTATGATGTGCAAATCTGCAGACTTCATTGTTAAACGATAACAATGTGATGCATAAAGTTCAAACATTTCTCCTCAATTTCTTTGGTCTGGTTCATTGCAGACCATTCACATCTGGATGTGAGTAAGAGTATATTTAGTTGCATTATATTGGTGTATTTATGTTTCCATAGCCTCGCTTTACTTTATTGCTGCCTGTGATTGTGGTTTGTGATATGGAGTGTTTCTATTGTTGTCCATATTTTGTCACTTCTGAGCTTTAATACTCTGCTGGATTTATTCCTCCAAATGTCCTATCTCACAATATTAATGAAATTAAAAAATAATTTGTGATTTGCACCCCGTGATTCAGATCCACTCCAGAATTTAATGGGTTCTTTCTTGGCCTATGTTATACCTTTCCACCAAGTTTCATGAAAAATAAGCCTGCTGATAAACAAACAAACCAAAAACACAACCTCCTTGGTGGAGGTTATCATAAATTAGGAAATACATTTCCACTCTCCTCTCTTAGTCTTAGTGTAATTTGGCATGCACTTTACAAATTACAGTTACAGAGCCATGTTTCTGTGGTTGGCGTGTTGTTCAGGTACAGTAAAAGCTTTGTGTTTGCTGTTAATTTTCAGCATTACAAAGAGATTAGAGTGACTACACCCAAAGTAAGACTTAAATGTGGGCAAAGAGGGTGAATCTAGAGCGTCTCCGTGGGGGGATGAGAAGCTCTTGTTTGTTGCAGGCCCAGCTTTTTGATTTAGGCTAGATGAAGTCTTACTTTAAAACCCTTCCTGGTGCAGCTTTAAGCATTCTGCCCCATGGTAAATGTAAAGTCTGTTGTTGTTGCAGCATACATAGCTACAGGATAATAACACTTGTCAAAGTGTTGTGCTGAAACACCTTGGAGAATAGTCTGAAGTTAGCACTGGCAGAAGATGAGTGAATTTTTTACTTCTGAGGCTTACATATACATGAAAAAAAAAACAGTTGTACTAGTAGGTGTTGGCTGGCAACAGCAGTTGTGATAATGCAAATGAGATGAAAGCTGTGTTTGGGGTTTGGCGCTTGAGACGACACTTGAGAGTGAAAATCAACTGAGAAGGCAACAATGACTGTATTTCGATGGGGTGTAGAGGAAAAGAGAGAGTTCAGATGACCATTAGAGACGAACACCGTTCTCTCATCAGCGCTCCGTCAAAGTGACGATGAGCGATGATGACGTGCAGCTAATGCGTCATTTCTTTTACATGTCTACAGTGTCAATAAGCATTGAGCTGAAGTGTGAGTGCTTTATAGGTGCTAGTGGGTAACATTTCAAATAGTTGTTTTTAAATATTGCAGCATAGTAAAGACTGTATGTTATTTATGTGTGCAAGTTACACAAGGTAAATGTGGTAAATTCAAAATGCATAAAGTTAGCTGCATAGTTGCAGAGAGACAAAAAAAAAGCTGAGGGTGTGACACAGGTCAGTCAGTGCATTTAACTCTAATAGAAGAGCTGCATACAGCATTTGTGGTAAAACTGCTATCATGTATTTATTAGACAGCGAATTACTGCTTGTGTATCCTGGATGATTATTCAAATAAGCTGTTTGGTTTCACAAAATGTATTATTAGCAGCTGCCTGAGCAGGAGAAATGTGGCTAGTCATCATTAAAACATCTCTTTATGAAACTAATTCAAATTCCATTTAATTCCAGTACATTTTCCTGTCCAGATTTAACCTCACTGAGATGTTTTGTACGGCACGCAACTAAATTCCAGCACACAGTTAATTCTGACAGCGCTGTGAAGCGTCGCACAGACTTAGCACCCGGCATAAAATCCCTCTGAGTTCACGAGAGCAGCAACTGTTAAAATTAATCCAAATATAGAAAAAAATGGATTAATCATCATTAACGAAAATGCAAATAGATGAACTTGCAAAAGCTTAAATTCTGTGACGATGCAGTGGGGATTTGCAACCTTTAAAATGATACCTGGAGAGCTCCTCACGGTTCCCGTAACACCTTACACATCAAATGCGTTTGCAGTCTGCCTTTCTTGGAAATTATATGCCTGAGAGGTGAGGTTAGCTTTCATTCCATTACCTAATGCATGGTAATTTAACAGCTTGGTCCTTGAATTACAAACTCAGATGATGGCAGATAGCATTTGACATTTGCTCTACATTCAGTTAACTCATTTAACCATTAAAGGAACAGCTTATTCAGCTACTCAGTGCACGGTTCTTTTTATAGTACAGGAGGGCCAACAACTGCAACTGCGAACTGTGGAGACTCTCTTTATTTTGACCTTTACAACAGCGTAATTCCTTAAAGATGTACTGGATTCCTTCCATGGTGATATACCGATACAATAAAGCCAGCAAAGCTCAGAGGGATTTTGTTGCAGTGGTAATTTAGTGGGATGTTTGTACAGTTAGAGGCAGATTTTAATTGTTGCAAGCTGTTATAGACCCCCCTGCGTGTGAAAAAGGGCCCCAGGAAAACAAATTTTATTGACATGATGTCCAATTATGTTTATTAAAACAAATAATATCAATTATCATGTTGGTTTTAGGCGTATTAATCCAGCTCTGTGTTAATCATATAGTGCGCATGGGAGAGCTTGGTATGTATTACAAGGATGACTGAAGAAAACAATAACAAAGCTGTATAAACCATGTACACTTAGCACCTTTTAAGTGTCTATTTAAAATAGTGCCAGCTTATCTCCATGTACCACTGATCATTCAGTTGTATATAGAACATTTATACACTTACAGCCTTTAACTGCAATAACATAATACTTTGAGGGTCTCATGAGGCCTAATTTTGACAGATTAAAGTATCTGATGAAAACAGGAAAATTAAACCGTTTCCCAGGCACAAGGCCACTTTCACTACCTTGAACTAAACGTAGAACAATATTATCAAAAAAGGCATTTATCAGCAAAATGTATACTTGTAGTACAGTTAAATACTATAGCTCAGGCACTACTAATCGATGATGCAATATCAAGTGCATAGCTCTTAGAGAAATAGTACAAATGAGCAATTTCAGGCCCTTCTAACCTGTTACCCATGTCATCCATGATTTTTAGACATCAGTGTGAGACTACATATAAAACAGTACTTTTAATTAATCCTGCTGTTTTTTGCAAGGCATCAAAGGAACTGGCGACGCTGCGAAGGCCATGTGGCACACGCTTAACCATTTGGTTACCAAGGCACTCCTAATTAATCCTTTTCAGGGTTAAATTTTGATATGATTGTAGCATGTGTGCTAGATTCAAATGTGGGTAAAATGTGGAAAGAGTGAATTGTGTAGCTTATGTGAAACGCTGCAGGTACAGACCTGTGTAAAAGGGTATGGACTGGGAAATCAGGGGCTGATTGATATCTGGAACACCAGGTGAATGCAATGATGAGTAACTAGCTGGACCACTAACGAACCCATTACTTAAGTGCCTCTTTATTGACTGATCAGAATTGGCCTGTCAGTGATGTTGGCGCTGCAATACATGTTTGAAACATGTCCCTTTAACTTCACATGAATCCATACTGTTTGCATTTGACAGAATTCAGCTGCTCATACCAAACTGTGAGCCAAGAGCCTGCAAATAAATGCATCTTGGGCGCAACAATCATGCAACTCACTGGGCAGAGGAAATGCACCAACGCCCCCGTCCAGAAGGACACGTTGTAACCTATCTTGAGCGTTAAGTGTCACATCCCCCACCAGTGAGACAGAAGGCAACATGGCAGCAAGAATGTTGGTCATGTGGGAAAGGGGGGAGGACGTGGAAACCAGAGGGCCTTCTTTGAACAGTGTAATTTACTACTCGTTCCGAGTTTTAAGTTTTGTGCTCTTTAATTCAGTCTCACTCCGTAGAGTTATTCATGTAGAGAAGCTTGAGGTTAGTAAATTAACCAAGAGCTGCTCGGTTTTATGAGACCGTACATACTGTGTATAAGAAGTTGGTGGTATACAGTTACATAACATGTAATCTGGGTTTATATGTAGCAATGCCCACCTCTGCAGCACTTAATAAAGAAAAATCAATTGTTTCCTGCTTATCAACATGTAATTATGGAACAGTGCTATCAACAACTATCCATTTTCTCTCAGGTCCGCCCACATTCTGCTGTTTTCTGCTTCCCTTTATTGACAGCCTCACCTTTTTCATTTTTACCCATCCCCCTCACTTTCTCCTTTATCTTCATCTCTGTTTCACTCCCTCTCTTTCTTGCTGTCTCAGTGTAATGTGATCCAGGACCGATGCTGGCAGCCCCAACTGTGGCACTGCAATCTCTGCTCTGCTCTGGTTGCTAGGCAGCCCATCTGAGACGGGGCTCGGTGATGCACCTCCCTCTCCGTCTGCCTCCAAAAAAAAAAAAAGATAGAGAGAGGGAGAGTGGCGGAGCCGGCCATCAGGCCATCAGCCAAAATTCAGAAGATCCCTCAAACATTTCTCTGTTTTTAGAACGGGCTTCTTCACATCTGCAGTGCAGCAGAGCATATTGCGAGCCTGGGGGGCTTTGGGGGGAGTACTGATTTGTAGCGAAAACACAAGCACCACTAACCCACAGGACAGTGTGGCAGATCTCCACAACGATGCTGCCCACCTTCTGATGTGTTTGTGATGGAAAATGCTGTGTGCAGATTTTGTGTCATCACGCCTAGAATGAAACCTACCGTGTGTGGCTAACGCAGTGGGCTGCTGGCACGCTGCCCAGGTGTGGGATATCGGTAGGGGAGTAAGGTTACTAGGAAGAAGCTGCATGATCTGCTACTGTAGAGCCACTATGAGTCATGGCTCTGGTTGCTCCAAGTGGTTGTGGAGGATGATCGCGTTGCTCAACACACAATGGCAATATTTGGAGGCCTCCTGTGATGTCTTCACTTGTAGGCGTCACACATGTTATGTGATATGTGAGATTTGCGTATGGATTGTCCATTTGGCTAAAGATGCCTCCGTGATGGGAGGACTGCTCTGTGTCCTGCATGAAGGGACTTTGTGATTTACACCATAATGTTTAAAGGAGATGAGACGTCAATGAAAGGTTATGAAAATAAGGCTGACAGTCGATTCTATTTGTAATTTAAACATCATCAACCTTTAAAATACACTCATACATGAAACCTATTGGAACTAACAGCCTCATCTGGATCTGTGTGTGTGTGTCTGCAGAAGTACAGGTACCAGGATGAGGAGACGCCCCCCTTGGAGCACAGTCCAGCACATCTGGCTCCAGGGAAAAGTGCCGAGATGCTTCATATGAGTGACAAGAACCTTGCTGCCATGGAGGCCATACATGGCTACACACCACACACACATATCTCTCCTGTCAAGGTAAGACACACACGCTCACACACACTTTATATATGTACATTGTTGATCAGGACTATTACGAGAGCACAAAACAACGTCAGCACTCATCATCATCATTCCTCGACCAGCAGCTCACACTTACATCTTTACCACAGGAGTGTGTACTCAGTGTGACATCGGTATTGTCTTTTTGACCAAATATTGAAATGAATTGTGAGCCACACTTAGATTAACCGGAGATATTTGCATTTTTGCTGCAGATCAGAAACACTCGTACAATTATACTAAATGTAGCAGCTGTAGAAGTGGATAACTGTAAGGGTGCTAATGTTTCAAATCAAAGTGATGTATTACTAGGTTGTTAATACAAATACTAGGTCTGAACTCCAGAGTTCAATCACCAGACAGATTTGTCTCATTGTAATTTGCTGCACTCAGAGACACAACACCCTCTAAGCTTGTTAAATTTAGTTTCATTTAGTTTAATTCACACACAAGTGGTTTCATTACAACACATTATCTATTATAACTTTGCAATTGAAATGATGAGCTCTCAATTTTTGAACTTCTCATTCTTCTACATAAATACTTTGACAGGAACATAATGCGTTTATGAGGAAATTCAGCCCATGGCACCTTTAAGTGTTAGCTTTATGCCTGTGTGAACATGCATATTGGGTAATTTGATATGGAAGCTTAACAGCATGGAAATCAAAGTGCAAGTGGACATGAGATATATTGGGTAACATGATCACCTGAACCATTTCAGGATGTGGTCAGAGATCAATAGATCCTAATAGGTTTTAACGTGTACTAGCAGTGATGATTCCAATTGAAATACAATCTCTCATTGTTTTGTAGAGGAAGAATTTTAACAGCAAATAGCAAGAACAGATGCATGTAGCATGCATTTGTTTCACTTACAGTGGAAAAAGTAATCCAAACACATGTGGGCACTAATGTAAGCCGTACAGACACTCATGTCTTACAAATGCAAAATCGAACACAGAGACACACACCTCTGTGAGACACTGACACAGGCAACACAGCACTCCTGGTCACACAACCAAAAGGTACGGCTGACATCAGTGGGAATATGAGCAGAGTCACATTGCTTGGAGTGCACTAATGAATACATACTGTTGCTACAAATGCAAGCAGGTGTAAGCTATAATGCATACTCAATAACAATCCATCTCATATGCCCACACATGTAATTTTACAGCCTCACTGGCTATTAAGACTTAAGAGTTCCTGTATTTATTTGCTTTGAGGGGGAAAGTGTTTTTCTATTTCCCTCATGGGAGTACACTGAAGCCCCCGAGGAGCAAATATGTCCATTAAAGGCTCTATTTTAATAAGTACAGAGGAGAGGCTGAGTTATTGGTGCTTTACCGCTGCTATTTAAAACATACAGGGCTTGTTCAGGCTGACTGGCCGTGTAGATTTGTGTGAGACCGATGTTCAGTTCAGGAACAGTGTCAAATGAAAAAGCAGCGGAGAAATCCAGGAGTGCACAAAAAACTTCAGGACACAAAAGTTCGATGTATAACAATCTGACTGTGTCCATATCACTTTATAAATAATCCATGATGATCCGTAATGAAGCCAGCTGCCTGTGGCTGGAGGAGGTCGACAGCAGAAAGGTGGCACATGTCAGTCTCTGTTGAACCAGATTCTTGGGATTTTTTAGGGGTGATGTACTGTAACAGTTAAGAAAATGAACAAAAAATGGCATATTTTATCTTTATTTTAAACAACCATTCAATCTTTACACGGACATCATAATACAATACTAATAAAACAAAGTAAAAACATGAAATTGTTTGCTTTTACAAAGGGTAGGCATGCCATCCGTTTCTGACCTTTCTTGCTAGTATGATTAATTCCCTTTGTGCCGCTGGAGTTTGTCATCCAACACATGCCAAGGGATCAGTAATTATTCACAGCTGATGGATGCATGATTTATGACGGTGACGGGGAAGGAGACTTGCTCCTTTCCCTAAAATCCTCCATTATGAGGTAATTTAAGTCTGTTTAAAAGAATATTTAAAATATGATGTGTGCCCTCCAGTGTTTCAGCTCCATTACGTGACTCATTCAGTCATTTCTCAGACACTTGGTGGTATTAGAAAGTCTGTCTGCCAGTATATCTGTGAAGTAACATACAGGAAATATAATTTTATGGTAAGTAATAATTACATTGTCAGTAAGAAGGTTAGTATCTGTAATAAGTCTCCAGATAAAGTATCAAAAAATGATCACGCCAACCCCCTTAAACAGGGAAAAACAATGATCATGTGTTTATAGTCTATTGTAGTTTATGCTGAGTTTCTGTCAATCCCACATAAACTGCCCTGCTGTCATAAATACTCACAATACACAACAATGTGTATTAATCCGTAACTGAAAATACTCCCAAACAATTGCCCCATTCATTCCATTGTCAGTTTTGGTCTTTTCACTGGACTTGTTGTCTTAAACTGGGTATTTAATTTTAAGGATGTGATATTTAGACTGACCTGCAGTGTCAATAATAAAAGAGTGGGCAGTCTGCACTTCCGCATCAAAATTTGTCAGTAGGAGGCAAAACACTTCAGTCAAGGACGTTCACTTAGTATCAAAAATAGATTTGTTAATATGCACAGGATGCAAGTTCCCTTGCAGGATGCTAATGTCCGTGCGCAGTCAAAACATTTTACTGGCTGTACTACATGTCTTTGTTGTCCTTAAGAGTCTGGACCGTCACTATCTTGCCTCGTGCATTTCATTCAAATCAGTGCATTTTACTGCTGGATGGTGTTTTTGTACAAGCGAAGGAGAGAGCAGAATCATCACGACGAGGTAGCCAAGCTGAAGAGGTCGCAACACAACTTTCTGACTGCTCATCAGTCAGTGGCGTTTGCATAACATGACTTTATACCCTTAATTAGCTCAGTATTATTCATGTGTTTTTCTAGCTTGCTTGTCTCAGGCCTCGGAGCTTTCTCAAATCTTAATGTTGCTTCACCCACCTATCAGCAATAGGTTGCATTAAAAATAAATGAAGTGTTGTGCGAGCTGAGAGTGTTTCTGTGTCCTGTACTTTATGCAGGTTTTCCACGTGCCTGAATGTAAATCAGTCCTATTTTGTTAATTGCAGTAATTAATTACAGAATCTGCTTCAATAGCATCCACATTCTATTCGACTGACTGTTTGGGAGGATGTTTCCTGTTTTTACAAACAATGTGGGAACGCACCTCGCAGGCTATAACACTCTGAATGTATAATCTGCTCTATTTCTTCATCATTTTATCTTTGTTGCATGCCATATTATCTCTTTGGCAAGCACGCTGTGTAACTAGCTTGAGTGCTAGCATCTAAAGCACTCCATTCATTCACAAAGCGATAAATGTGACACAGAGAAACACCAAACACAAACTACACTTGAGCATCTTTGACAGTGACAGATCTAAGATCTATATGGTCGTTTCCTCGCTACTTTGGTTTCTTCACACCACAAAAGCACTTCTGTCTGCGGGAGTGTGTGGTTTATAATGAAGTTATAAAAACCTTTTCTCAGCATAGCTGCTCCAGGTAATACTTTTGTGCAAAAATACACCTAAATCATAAAGTCCCAACCCTCCTAACACAGACAATTTCCTCCATTTACAGAAATGGAGTTCTGGTGCTCAGTAGGTTTGCAGACAATAATAAATGAAAACTTTAAAGTAAGATTGGAAAAAAAATCATTCACAGGCAATAAGTAAAACAGTGGGAAAAAGTAAGTGAAATGAAAATTATAGTGTTAGCACCCAGCCTGGGGGAAACCCTGGCGCAACATGAAGAATGAGACTCCCTTCTTCCCAGCTCCCGAGTACCACCAGCAACAAAGAATTTGTAGCCGTTTAAAGGTTTGTTTAAAATACATTTCACACAGAAACATGTCGACTGGCTGGAAGTGGAGCTGGGAGAAGCCAGCCTCTTAAAGCTTGGGGGCTGGAACCAATCAGCTCCCCATAACAACCTCCACACTCACACAGTCAATCATTCACTCAGTTAATCAGCCAGAGCTCACCTGCAGCCCGTCCCAGCAGAGACAGAGAGACAGATCCACACACAGAAGACATTAAAGCACATATGTGTATACAGAGAAAATGTGCCTAAGACATCGAAGCTGCAACAATAGCAACAAAAAATATTTTATTAAGACACCTAGACTCCAACAAAACCCCGTCTTGAGGATATTTTTTTCTTATCACATGAAAGGGAGCATGTTGATGTTGTTCACAGTGTTTTGGGAACCAGGATTGGCCCGATTTCTATTTCTGGAATAGTGCCATTATTTATGAAGTCTTGTGTTTCTCTTCAGGGAGAACTGAATGCACTATGAAGTATAAAGGTCTGGGCTCACTCAGTTCAAAGTGAATTGTTTGCATCATTTCATGTCAGTGGTCTGCATCCTTGAACAGTTATAAAAGATATGTTGTTACGACACCAGCTCAATCCGAGGCTGACTGATGACTGTGGACAAACACTGTTGGAGCCATTTTGCTTTTTACTGTGTATTCTGCTGGATTCTGATATGTCAGGAGGGTGCAAGTATTAACATTTCATGCCTGATGACTTATAATTACATAAGTGTAATACATCATTAAATCTGAGGTAATTACATCATAATGATCACGATGACAAGATAATGAGGGTTGTTTTTTTGTTGCTTGTTGTTGACGATGATGATGATGTTGATGGCTGGTTTATCTGCACCTTGTGACACCCCTTGCACCAGTATTGCTTCCTCACTCAGTGTAATGGCCTCCTCGTGGTGGCTCAGTCTTGACATTTTTTTTGGTTTGGTGACCCCGTTCATTACTGTGTGACATGGTGAGTAACTCCAGTGGATACCTTTGCCTGCATCAATCCCATTTTTCGCGTGCTTTACTTTCACATCTCTTATTAGCTGTATGCTTGTCCTCCCCTCGTTCCCCTACCTTCCTCTTCAGGTTGCTGGCAGTAAAAGGGTCAAAGACTTGTAAGCACAAGGTTGCCTGAGTTAACTTATTCACCTGCAAGGAAAGTGTTGATGGTGGTAATTAGTGTTAGTTAAATGCCATACTCTGCTAATGTAACAGCTATTGCTGATGTGCCAGCGAGCAAAAGTCCAAAATGTCTCCAGTGGAGCCATTAATAGAGGGGCATGTTTATATTAACAAAGACAGGTGCACAGGTAGTATCTGTAAACACCAGGATCAGCATGAATCACCACCCAGGTAGTCCTACTTGGATCAGCAAATACAGCTGTCCCAACATTCATACTTTCATGACTTGCTTTGCTGCAATATAAAACTTCTCCAGCGGGAGGGAAAGTGTCTCCTGACATGTGAAAATGCTGCACTGCTGTTGTTTGTAAAATTCATAGGCACAGGGTACATTGTTTAGCTTCAATGGTGCAGGGTAGAATCCATCCTGCTGTAACAGATGTAACGATGCCACTGTTCTTCATTGGTTAACCGATTCTGAAGAAGCTGCTCATCAGTCAGCTATCAATGAGTCGTTTGGGGGGAAACCAGCTGCTGTATCATGAAGCATACATTTTGTATTTTCTGTTCGATTGTCAGTCATTTTTTAAACTTATCTGAGTCAGAATTAGCCTTATTTTCCAAGCATGTGTACACAGGAATTTGGCTCTGGGTTTTCACTGCTCTCAATGTACTGAACATAATACAAGCACAGGGGCAACAAATACTGAAGATATAGAGGTAAAGAATAGCAGAGCACAAAGAATGATCAGTACTGTAATGTATACAATTAGGTGAAAAGGGGTGAAGATGTATAAAAACTACCAATGAACAAGAACACAAATGAAAATCCAGTACTCTAAGTTGTGAACAGAATGAAGAGTGCAAAGTAAATTTATGGTGTACTATGTAACAGTCGGTGCAGAACATCATCTGATTAATTAATGCAGGCAAGTGACTCATTCACATAATTACTGTGGAACAGTTTTAGTGGTTTTAATATCTTGAAATTCATGTATCTCATCTGAAGACTGATATATGTTGTAAAAATGGATGTAGATGCAGTCAGTGTTCGTGGTTTGCCTTGGGTGCCCCCTTTAAAACAGATTTTATGCAACACTGTACTACAACACCAAAAGTCCATATTCAAAGCATATAGTATGAGCTCATTATAGATGTTCTTATGGATATACCTCAGTATTAATATTCATAGGTGACAATCTTGGTCCGTGTATCAGTCCTGGTAACCTGGTTTTGGTGGCCTCTGATGTGAATGTGTGTCAGAGGTGAACTTGTCAGCATCCCCTCTGATCAATAAATGAAAACCAAAACTAAACAACAAAACAAACCCGCTGTTCTTCCCCTGTACACATCCGCATGCCCTGCACAATTACCCTCTCCCTTCTGTTGTTTTGCAGCCTGTGTTGATGTCTACGGGCCACACTCCAATGTACACCTCTGCTGTTTCCACACTGGTAAGAGCACAGCAATCGGCACCGCTCCGTCACCCTGAAAGTTACCAGTATCATCATCGGTCATCATCATCATCAGTCTGATGTTGTGTCTTTATTTCCTGTCTTTGCTGGACACGGTGTCACTCAAAGTTTGGCTGCCCAGACAGATGGCTGCTCATTCAACGCTATTTTATCTGTACTGCCAGAGTACGAGGTCATCTGTTTTCTGATGATATCTGTGTGTTCATACTCATTGTCATTCAAATCTCCTTTGTCTGACAGATTTGTTCCGCTTGTACACAGTGACTATTTTGGGGCCTGAATTCACAAGTCTGGAACTGAAAACTTTTTTAAATGTTGTGTTTCCATCGCACTATGCTGATGTATTCTATATTTCTATCCCTGCATTCTTGCACCAAAGCTGCTATGTAGTGAACATTTCAGAAAATATGGATCATGGATCATCTAGAATCAGGCAACATTTCATACACATGCACAAAAACCTTCCCTGAAATATGTAAATTAATGGAAAGGTGTGATTCTAATCCTAATGTGTGTCACTGTTAAAGCTTCAGAGGTATGTGGAAGATGTCATCTAGCATGAGGATGGATAGACAGATATTTGTAATCATTTTGCAGGACACAGTGGAACCTGTAGGTGTCAGTGTTAGACTGTGCAGAGAGACTTCCATAACCTTGAAAAGATGGCTTTGTTGCTTTCTCTATAAAACATTTTTTTTATGATCAGACAGTTTGCATTAGCCTCGTGAGGCATGAATTGCTCAAAAGATTCTGTCTGTCTTGCAAATTGGAAAGTGGCAGAGGAACTCCTTTCAACCTAAAGCAAAACAACAAGCAAAGTGACCAACAAATTGAAAAATCTGTGCAAAAGTTAGTTAGAAGTATACTTGAAAAGGATGATAAAATCTGGCTTTTAGTCCCTCTGCCCCTGTTGAACAAGCTCGATGCTAAAAAAAAATGTGATAATCTGCTTTTTTTTATACATACTCAATTGAAAACAGTACAAAGACAGTACATTTAAAGCTTTGCCTCATTAGGTCTATTGATTTTTTGTAAATATGCTTATTCTGAATTTGATATTAACAACACATTTCAAAGAAGTTGGGACAGGAGCAACTAAAGAC
The DNA here is from genome assembly GCA_037975065.1 of Chaetodon trifasciatus. Lineage (NCBI taxonomy): Eukaryota > Metazoa > Chordata > Actinopteri > Chaetodontiformes > Chaetodontidae > Chaetodon > Chaetodon trifasciatus. The sequence continues at coordinate 3,684,214 of JBBMOE010000011.1, forward strand.
TGGGAAAGTTGTAGAAATCTCCAAAAACACCTGTTTGGAACACAGGTGTTTACCACAGGTAAACAGGTTCGTTGGTAACAGGTGATAGTATCATGATTGGTATGAAAGGGGCATCCTGAAAAGGCCCAGTCTTTCACAAGCAAGGATGGAGCGAGGTTCGCCACTTTGTGAACACATGAATGTATAAAGGATGTTACTGCATGAGCTCAGGAACACACAGTTCATTTGAAAATGACTGCACTCTGTTTTTATTTATGTTTTATTGGGGTTGAAGTTAGTCTTGTAACTATACATAATTTCTTGCCTTTGTCTGCTTGCCCTGACCTTGAACACATCCCGTCTAATAGGACCAGCTTATAATTAAACCGTTTCACGTATGGGACATCCTGCACCCTTCAGCACAAAGTCATCAGTGAGAGAAATGTGTTTGTACCCCTCACACATTTACAGAAGTACTTCATACGGACTACATATGCATGCATTCAATTTTGGGTAAAGTATGCACTGTCTCCATGATGCATTGCAGTAACGCCTCTGTGTGTGGATGCCTTTGTAGCCAGTGTAGTGCCCGTGTGGTCGTCATTGATGCGTAGGTGGTGTCGTCAGTCTGTCTCTTTATTGCTTTAATGGTGTGGGGTTTGCCAGTACCACTCCGGGCTCCATTGATTTATGGATAGGATTGTCTATGGAAGCACTGCAATGGTTTAGCAAAGTAAGAGGAGGTCTTTGGGTTATGTACATGATTTAGCAAAGAGGTGCTTTAGCTTCAAATGACATCTTTTTTTTAACTAAGGGCATAATGTAATTAGAATTTTTTTTTCACACTGCACAGAACTTCTGATATTGATCTGTGCTCATATTAATGAATCTTCCTACCTCTTCCTCTCTATATGACTCCATAAGTCTGCTGTACCATGTCCTCCTCCCTATTATGGGTCTTCATAAATTGCTATGACATCATGCATGTAGGGTTGGGTGATGTACTTTATACCATGTGTCCACCAGTGGGGATTTGGCAATACTGTTTCCTCCATGGGAGCTATCCCTTAGTGTCTCTACTATATATTTGGAGCAGGCTGTATAGCAAATCAGGGCTGGAATCTCGCATCATCTTGTGATCTCATGATTCTCCCATGATCTTGCAGATCCAACATCCTCACAAGGTAATGGGATTTAGGCAGCAGGAGTGTCACTACTGGATCCGTGCATCCTGCTTGATTCTGCACATGTGCGTAGGTCAGAGCCTAACAACAGAAAGAAAGTTAGTTTTTGTTGTTTTCAGTCTTTGATGATTTCAGTCTATTTTCAAGGTGCAAGACAGCTTTTTTGTTTGTATGGAAAATCCAAATGAAAGAAGAAGCCAATGAAATGATAAACGTATGGTACAATATGGTTATTGTAAACCATTTCTTAATTAAATTTATAGAACAATTACTGTATCATGATATATACCCTGAATGTGATGTTATCTTCTATCTAAGAGCAAACACGAGATCCAAAAAAAGAATGTTTTTATATCACACATGGTACACAATATATTTAGCACACACAGACCTCTGTGCAAGGTGGCAAATCCATTATTTGCTCTCTTATCCAAGAATAATAGTGTTAAGAAAAGGGCTGTTGAAAGGGCTGTTTTAGAAAACTAAGGCTAAGCTAATGAGCTTAAAGTCTTCTAGCTTCAGTGTAGCAGAAGGGATATTTCCCTGCCTTTGCACTGAATCCCATAGGCATCTAGTTATCGAGCTAAACTTGCCTGCATTCAGCATTCAAGCCTCACATGCAGACATAAAAGAAGGCATCCCTGAGTGAGTGTGTGCGTGTGTGTGAGTCTGAGGAAGCGGTAAAAATACCACAATTACCCCAAAAACCATCTATGTCTTTAAAATTCCATTCATTCTCTGTATTTTGAACGAGGTTCACTCACACATTAACTCCCATCAGGGCAGTGCTTTGACTTTATTCACTGACATATATTAGTCTCAAAATTAATCTTAAGGAGGCTGTTTTGTTTTTTACAATGAAGGTAGATCTGTCTTAACAGATTAGAGTTTTTGAGCTGAAAATGTTACACAACAACTGCCTTTTATCCTTCACCTGACGAGCAGGGAGCGAGTGCTTACTGAAGACCCCCACCGCCCAGTTTATGTTACACTCTGTCTCTTCTAATGAAAAAGGATGCCTATCACTTTCTCTCCTCCTCTCACCACAGAATTGTTCCTGTAGATAATACGTTTCACACAAATCCTCTTTAAACAAAAGAGCCGACCCCTCTAAGATGTGTCTGGCAAAACAAAAAGAACATTTTTAATGTAAGGATTCAATTACTGTTTTCTGTCCTCTTTCCACAAGAGCTCTCTATTATACCCTCCCCTTTCTGCTCTGCACTCTTGTCTGGTCGGTATCTGGTTTCTATCTTCATTTTCTCCGTCCTCCTTACTTTTCTTTAATAAATGTTTAAATATGTCCCTGCAGCTTCGGTGTAATTACAGTGCAGCAGCGGCTCAGGTCCATTGGGAAGAAGGGGGGGGGGTGGAATATTGCATGCAAAAAGAGGAGGAGAGAGCTGTTCATGCTGAGTGGCAGAGGAAGACAGATAGAGAGGGCCTTGCAATTGGAAGGGTGAGAAAATTAGATAGGTAGACTGAAGAATTTTATTTAACAAAATGAGAACGTCAGCTGACAGCTTGTCCTTCAGCGTGTCCTTACATAAGTCTGTTCAGTTTGCATGCCCCTGTGTGTGTCAGTGTGTGTACATTACGCTTGTCAATTCATCTGTCTTTCAGAGAGAGAGTTTGAGTGAGCTGTTAAGAAAAAAAAAAAATCAAATTTGACTCTTTTTCTGATAAGCGGTTGTGTGCTTCTATAAGGCCACTAAATAATTTATTTGAGGACAAATAATATATGGCAAATGTATGTGTAATTTCCTTTGCAAACATACCATCCGACTCTCTATCTCCACTGTCTTTCAAGTGTTCTGCTGTCCATGATTCTCAGTTCACTGGCAGCAGAAGGGCTGTGAGACTTGAGCAGCACTGTAATGAGAGAGTGTATGAAGGTTTTAGATAAATATTCCCTCAAAATGTTTCATGATGGGATGAGGAATGTTTTGAATTAAAGGACAGTGAAATGCTGTAATTTGCTTTTTTTTAAGAAAAAAATGCTGTAACATAAGAACAGAACAAGAAAAATACCTAAATAGATCTGATTAAGCTCCATTCTCCCACCCTCGCTACTACTGCTGTGTTTTGTTTTCACCATCCTGACTCACTGCCTGTAGAACTGGGGCTTACAGGCCTCCAGCCCCGTCTCAGTTTCCAGTGTTCCCTTGGACGAGTCAGGCCAGTTTGAGCTGCTTGTCCTTCGAAGTTCAGCCAAAGTATAATTCCTCCCCCTCTCACATCACCAGCATCGACATTATACAGAGAGACAGCTAAGTAATTGCCATCAAACTTTCCTGCTCGCTCCTCTTTCCCTGAGCAGCGGTGATGGGAGGGGTACAGTACAGTAGCAGCAGAAAATATGAACTGCATTCTCACCGAGCACAGACCAGTAGCAGGGAGGCACCGCTATCGCAGTCCACTTGACGAAGAGTGGAAGGATCTGTAAATGCTCACTTTCACTCTGGAAGGGCTATTTCTACAGGCAGGACGGCTGTGTCTCGGATAATAACGAGCCTCATCAGCGATGACTAATTTTTATAACCCGAGCTTGGTTTGGAGGATTGTTCTGAGCTTCCTCAAATGAAGTCTCCAGCACCGACACAGCAAGAGGAAGACACTAATTGGGCTCTCTTTGTAATTTTGGATTCATAATTGTCCAAAGGTGTATCCTGTGTCTAAAGCGTGCTATCTTTGGTATTATGCTTTATTTAGATTGAGTGGGAAGCAAAGCTGAAAGAGCATGTGTTGTTAAAATAGATATTTTTTAATTGAGGCAATCTGGACACTCTGGGGTTTTTGATCATCTGTTATGGCAGGGCCTAGACCTAATGGCTCACTTTGCAATAATGCTTTTGCGGTATCGTTGAAAGGGGACACTTCTGGAGCGTGCTCTATGTCTTGTAGACACACACTTGGTGGGTGTGTATGTTGTTTTGGGAGGTGAGCAGGGTCTGCTCCCAGTATCAACCGTGATCTATATTTCGGCTCTGAAGCAGAATGTTCATGTCCGTGTGGTACGCCAAAAAGATGGGCTGCAGGTTCCTGAACAATGTACGGAAAGCCAAGAAATATCGACATCATAAGATGGTAGGCATGCTTTTAACATGTTTACTCTGTTTTACTGTGATTGTACCTCAATATATTTGAGAAATCCTAATGAAAATGTCATTGTGCTTAGTGGCTTAGGAGTATGTTTATGTTGTCGTAATGGTACCAAGGCTTTGTTTATTTGCACAGATTGAAAACTCAGGTCAAGGCTATGGCTGCCCTCGAGGCCCGTGATATATATATTTTAATCACAGTGAGCCCGAGTAATTGAATCTGGTACTAATGAAATCCTGCTTGGGCTGTGTGTTTGTGCCCGTGTGTGTGCAGAAATAGGTGTTTGTGAGTCCTCCTCTAATGGTGTGAAGGTGCATTTTCTTTCACTTAATATTCCAGCAAACAAGGAGCTGTAGGTGACCACCAGCTCCACACCCCCATCACCCCACACACATCCACATATGCCATCACCTTTTCCTGCACTCCACACATGCATACGTGGGATTTAATAAGGAGCCAATGAGTGAGCAATGTGCATAATTTGACATCTAAATTAACCTCTGTCACATGCTGCACCAAAACCCACACACAAGCATGGAGGCAGCCAAATCACCAGCCACTGAAGACACAAAAAAGCACAGCGACACATCACAAAACACTTCACACTGGTCTTGTTCTATCATTTCCATTTCTTTAGCAGCCTTGCACAGCCCTAAGGTAAGGGCAGTCTGGAGCATATGGTGCTGTTATCTTTCTGTACCTCTTCCTCTCAGCAGATTTTGTGTATACACACCAAAATTGCGCAATACCCGTAATGCTTGTCTGCTGAATTGTTGCTGTCAAATAACACTTTTCCCTTATCAAACACATATGAATTCATAGACTGACATTGCGTATATCAGCAGAGGTCATTATCTGGCTTTTTTGTGTTAAAGGCTCTCCAGCTGCTGCAAGGTGTGCAGGACGTGCAGCGTTAAATGCAGCATCTAATGCAACCTTTGGTTTGTGTCCAGTGCCAGCTAACATGTGACATCATCCCCTCTGATGATAGTGTGGTGTTCTTTGCACACGTAATCTCAACACGAAGGCAAAGACAGCAGTATTATTGGCAATATTTTTTAAATGTCCATCAGACTGCGAGTGACTGGTGAACACAGAATGGGTTGTGAGCCTCAGATGAATGTGCATGTGAGCAGGTACACAGATTGATCAGATTAGCTGACAGTCTTGTGATTCACATATTCATGAAGGAGAATGCACAGTACAGCATGCAGCTACGGCTTTAACAGAGGCTGAACGGTCTCCAGTGCTAAACTGCCAATACTAACTCTATTTATTCAACTCTTAATGGAGAAAAGAAATTGATTTAAACACACTGCTTCACTCGTTTGACGCTCCGTTGCATGCCTCAGTACTGTGCAAGCTAGAATATTGATGTCTATTCTTTTATTCAGGAAATGATGAAATCGCACGTCACACAAAACACTGTAAAATCTATGAATCTGTTTCTGCTGTTTTCTCTTTGAATATGCATATTCTGGCATTTATCTTGCTGCATCCAAATCCATCAAGAGTTAAAAGTCTGGCCGTGGATGGATGGGGGTGCTGCCTGTAGAGACATGGCAGAGGACGTGTTAGCTGAATAGGTGGTGCTAGGTGGGCAGGAGCAGCCAAACACTGTAAATCCTAACAACCCCGGCATGGAAAGACTTGACAGAGCAGAGAGAGGCAGAGAGGGCTCTGTCAAAATCCCTGCAGGGAAACTGCCTGCTCTGAGCTTAGATTTCTGCTGGCTATACTCATTATTTCTGTCTCCAGATAAGGATGAATTTGACGTAATGTTCAGCAGCACGGCCCGTTGGACACAGCGACATGGTGAGGCTCTGCACAGGCGCTGCTATAATCGAACAGTGTGCAGTTGAAGTTGAGCTCTCGCATTTTGAGGGCTGGGGGAGAGTTCTACACTCATGTGGATGAGGATCTTCTCTTTATAATGGCAGCTATAATTAGTATCATTCAGCTTCATTTATAATGACAAAATGGGGCTTGGAGTATATAATGGTGTTGTGTAAGGAACAGGCTTTGACAGGCTATAGCAGGAAATAATGTAGAGGAGTTTATGCTACTCAGCCTATGCTCATTGATAGATTAACTCTGCTGCACAGCAAACTGCAGCCTCCACCATACAGTTGAATCAACGGCTCTCTAAAGATAGCATTTGTTTATAACACTGCATTAGTTTCAGCTAGGCATGCCTAATAAACTGGCAACTGAGTGCATATAAACTCTACATAATCGATGCAATAACAGTGAGAGTTTCTTCTCTGAGCTCCAATGACAATTTAAATCATTTAGAGAGAATAAAAAAAAAATAACATCTCATTTCTTCGCATAAAGATCACTGGGCAAAGAATGCGAAATTGTTTCCCTTAAAAGCTGATGAAATGTGTTGAGCTTGGTTGTGGAGTTATTTGTGCGTGTCAGAGCTGTCAGGTCTGTGAAGGTCAGCGGGCTGACTTCATGCTGCTGTTTGCTGCTCTGTAAGCACTTTAGATGCACTGGGCCTTCCCCATGCTAATCAGCGTGGTACACAGCAATGACAGAAGTAAATACAACAGTTTGGATGGGGAGTCAGATGAAGGCTCTCCAAAGAGGATTGTACATAATGGAGTATGTACATCTTCCAACATCAGATGCACTGATGATGAAAGGAAAACCTTGAAAGAAGCATGAAAGAATGAGAATATATTATAAAGAGATGGGATTAAAAGGAGAGGAACATGAAACGTGTGTGGAGGTTAACTCTCCTGCTTTAGATGTGCTGACTGAAAAAAAAGTCCCGGTGGTTTAACACCAACCATATCAGTGCCAAACATCCTGTCCTCTCACTGACTTGCTGTCTTTTCTATATCACTTTGTTCTTGATGAATGACTCGCTGATGCGTTGCTTTACACTTTGAACAAACCATAATGTATGCAATTCTGGACAAAATCTTGATAAGAATAACTGACAATCGAGCAAGCTGACATTCCGCTCCTTGATGATAATTGGACTAACTGTGCTGTCTGTCACTGCCTTGCCACCAAGTTACTGTGTCTTCATCCTCCTCTCGAGTGTGCTGGGAGATTGCCGCCATGTGTTGCCACAGTGCCGCCGCACATGAGTCGCTGAGAGGTTTGTTTTGAAACGACTGGTGGGCAGAAGGCAGATGCCCATGTCCTCAGTATGGTCACTAGATATCCATTCACAGCATCAGTAATACATGCTAGGCTATAATTCAGCCAGTAGCCAACCGTGGCATGAGCACTAAAGCTCATCAGAGGTGCTTTTCTGTGATGTCATTTCCTGTCACATAGTCGTCTTGCACAAATTATCCAAATAGCTTAAATGGTGGTAACGCCCCCTTGAGACTACAGGAAGTTATCTCTAAATTAAATCTAATATTCAGAATGATGGTGGTCCATTACTTTTATTAACTAGTTCTAATGTAAGATTATGCCAAACTAGTATTCACAGTTATGCCACATTGACATATTTTCCATCATCCCCCAAATTTTATCCCAAAATTTGTTTAAAAAAATGTATGCAAGTAATTAATAAGATTATTTCAGAAATGTGAACTATGCTAAGTTTAACCAAACTATATGGACACAGGAAATGTCACATCATTGACCCATAAACCAAAAGGCCAAGAGTTTGGACAAACCATGGGGGGCTGGCATGACTCTGTTTCCATCAGTGGATAATAACAAATGGTTCTCCAGCAGTGCTGTCTATCCTTTAGCAGAGTGCCAACCACAACAGTGAATACTGCTATCACAGCTACGAGCTAAAATGGCCATCAGTCTTTGCTGTGATTGTAGGTTTCGGGGATATACTGAGAGCTCATCCAGGAGCCGCCTCATCTTTGAATTTCTGCCATTATTTCTTAATCATGTTCCTCCTCTCTCTGCCTCCAGGGAAATACTCCTCCAGTGGTGGTGAACACTGACACACTCGATGGCTCCCCATATGTAAGGATTATGTTTAATCTTCCTTTTATTGTATTATTATGTTAGGCTCGACCACATGACTGACTTAACTGCCTTCATATTCAGTCTGTATTATCAGTAATTCCGTTCCTTTTCCCAGCATCCAGGTAGGTCTTTGCTCAGTGTTTTAATCTGAATGATAACAGTAATTAATTTGAGTCCTTGCTAATTAAAATGAGGTTTCTCCCTTTGATATACATTTGACAGAACGGAAAAATAATTTGATTCTTTAATGATGCCATTTCCAGAATGAAAGCAGTGAAACACCTTGAACATATTGTCAGGAATTGTAAGGGATTAGAAAACGAGGCTTCTCAGAGAAAAGCCTCCCATCGCAGACCAGTATTTTTGCACCACTACAGCACTAAGAAAAGTTGTTTTCTAGGTCAGCACCAAAACAGTGAAGTCTGAAGTTCTTTAAATTCCCTCTTCCTCTGGGACTTGTTTAATTGCAGAGGTGAAGCTGATGTGTAGCAGTTGTTCAGACAGAAGGCAAATTACACAAAAAGAACAGAGTTGCTATCATCAGCCATGTACCGCACTGGTCCACACACACATACTGTGTCAAAGAGGAGCAAAACAATGTTGGATCAGATATAGTGAACAGAACCTTCTGTTAAAGGATGCTTAATTACAATTTGGTGATGATGATGCTGTGTTCAGGAGCTGATGGGAAATCCCCCATCCATGACTCCTGAGTCGGTTGATGATTAGCAACACATGATGAGCAAGGCCAGAGGGCACATGCTGCATCAACATTAGCTGACTTGAGGATTAGACACTTAATTTTCCTTATACATCAGTTGTACAAACAGTTTCTAAAAAAAAATGCATAATTGTTTAAATGACTAGTCCCCAACCTAAGGTTTCCAACCCCCACTAGGGGTCGCCAAAGCTTCGCAGGGGGGATGAAGGCATCTCACAAAATAAAGGCAGCGAAGACCTAGATAAGCTGCATTCACAGAGCCCTTCTTTTTCTGCTAAACAGCCTCCTCCTGCAGTAGAAACAAAGGTAGTTAAAATGATCACAGAGCAAATAGAACAGTGACCGAGCAACAGGAAGATGTTCGCAGGAAATAATCTGCTCATTTCACACAAACGTCCTCCAATTATTGCATTCACTATTTGAGTTAATTATATTGCTTATCAATTGTTCTATACTGTTATTGTTATGCACTGAATGTAATATGAAATATCCATAAAATATGTCACTTGCCAGGGGTCGTTACTCAATGACAGAAAACAGGCCCCTTAAGGAAGAGTCTGGGAACCGCTGGTTTGTGAAGAAATATCCTTGAAATCACAGTTTCTCTTAATTGCCCTCTGTAAACTAACATCCCTCTCTGACAGGTGAATGGGACAGAAGGGGAAATCGAGTATGAGGAGATCACGCTGGAGAGAGTGAGTCTGAGAAAGTGATCTTTAAAATCTGATTTTAGACATATTTACATGCTTACTCCTCTGCAGCTCTATCATATCTATCATTGCTGGCATGTCTCCACTCTCTAATGCGTTCCTGTTTGGATTTGCTCCTGCAGGGTAACTCAGGCCTTGGCTTCAGCATAGCGGGAGGAACAGACAACCCGCATGTGGGCGACGACCCCAGCATCTTCATCACCAAAATCATACCTGGAGGAGCGGCGGCTCAGGATGGACGACTGAGGTGAAACACACACTCTATGTTACAAAAAACACTAAGTGGGCCCGCTTGCATGCATCCATGTTCCCACATTCCAGACATCAAAAACCAGACGACTCAGAAATGCTGGTCTACAGTCTCCATTTTCTTTCTTGCATTCACTGATACAGACAACTAGTCACTTGTCTACCTGCAAACACACTCAGAGGAGAGACACGGCCTAAGTAGAACCTCGCCTCATTCTAAGCCCAAAGTGTTGTACCACCATTCACCGTCCGGCCTGTTCAGCATCAAAGTTACATCAGAGAGGAACTGCCTGTTTAATTCAGGATCTGAATGTCTCAACCCAACATCCTCTACTACTTTTACAGGTCTTCAGACTATTCCATTTGCTTTTCCTCAGTCTAAAATGAGTAAAAGGCAGTGTTTCCATATGTTAAAAGAGGTTTTATAGCAAGCACATGAATGATAAGATAAAACAAAAAGGTTTTACCATCATTAAATAAAACTCCATGATCTCACTGTAAGTATTTAACATTAAAAGAATAAAATCTGTAGAATAGCAGCAGCAACATATTTTAGATCAAATATTGCAAATATCAATTGTATAATACTTAACATAAATTTATGCCTCATCAATAAACTGAGGCCTGTGGCACCTTAAATTAAAGTTCAGGAGGATCAAATTCTAAAGGAACACGCGGCAAGAATATTTAATAACATCATGTTTGCTTTCCCATCTTCATAAGAGGCTGTAGTGCAGTGTTTGCCTTTCTTAGTAAAAAGGAGTACTTTGTGAGCCATTTTCTAGATTACACTGCAATAAATAAGCTATGCACAGACACATCCTTCTACCTCTTTACAGCTGACCTATAAATGTCCATCTGGAAAGACTTTAAAGAGAATTTAAAGCAAGCCTGAAGAAAACGCTTATATTTGCTTAAATGCAGTTTTTTTTCTTGGCCTTAACTGTACGCTATGATCAACTTATCTCAAATATCTTGAGAACATACTATGACTTCTCCTAGGATCTAAAAAGTGGAATTCTTTTAAAACCTTACCAAAAATCCCATTTATGGGTGTAAATTTCACGCTGCTTTCAGATGGTTTACAGTCTCTATTTGATGATTCAAACACAAAAAAAGCTGTCTGGGTCATTCTTCCACAGTGAGTGATTCAATGGCCCCGATGATGTATTTAAAAAATCCTTGAAAATCAGAAAAAAGAGCTGTGTGAGGTTCATGAAAGTGCAGTTTAATAGTGCTGAGTTGGAACCATTTCACACAGTATGTACACAAACTGTTCTTTGTATCTTAATAAAGGTTGTGTGTAAAATCCTATGCCAGACTACTGTTACTGTACGACAAAAATGTGCTCCTCTCTGCATGCAAAGAGTATATAACAATGCCTCAGAAACAATATGCAGCTAGGACTGTGTAAAATCCTGCAGCCCTGGGTCCTTATAGCGACGGCTGTAGTGATGTCTCAGTTCAATCATCAGAGACATAACTGAAAGAGAGGCTTAAGAGTAATTTAAAAAAAAAAAAAACTGACATAGTGTGCACAATAGAAGTTAAAGATATATGCAAGTCTTCTGCAATTAGACCCCACTGAGATGTCATCATTTTTAGAGGGCAGTTATGACATGAGCTGTGCAGGAATATCCCGCCCCAGCGGAGTCCACTCTCGTTAGTGGTGGTGAAGAGGTGAAGAGCAATGGATGAAAATCTGGATGGATGCCAATGCCCAATACCCCTATGCCCAATGGAACAGAACAAGTGGATGCTGGTTGTGATAAAAACTGCACAGCGTGGACGAGTCGCAGCAGAGAAAGAAGTGTCTCACAGAGGTCTGATTGGTTGACTGAAAGAGTGAACGCCCTGATTGAGCTGGAAGCGGGAAAGAGAGCACAAATGTAAACAGAACATGAAGATAGTCCTCCTGAATGAACTCTCGCTAAGCTTCATTCTATAAAACTCTTGCAGCCCTCAAGAATTATTTAAGTCTTACAAAATTTTACACACTACAATTTTCTTGGCCGTAAAAATCAATTTTAAACACATGAATGGAATAGTGATAAGTAGGGTTTTCAGGCCCTCGGAGGAAGAATGCCTGCGTCTGAAAATAGCTATTTCATCAAAATCTTCTTGCCTGAAAATCGGCTTGTCTTCTGCACACAGGCTGTCACTTGCACTTAACATATCAACTCCTCATCATTTTCAAGATCAGTTACCACAAAGAGAGTTCTGCTCCAGCTAACCTTCCTGCTAAATCAATAGCAGAAGGGTTTCTGCCCTCTTAAATATTGTATACTGAGAGTTGGGAGAAAAGGCCAGATGTCTGGGCTGAAACTGGATCCCTGATATAGCTGAAGACTGACTGCTCCTGACCTCTTCTGGTGGAGGATTATACCTGATTTCTTCACCAAAACAAAACCTCATGCTGTATTTTCCTTCTCTCTGTTTCTTAGTGTGAACGACTGCATCTTATTTGTGAATGATGTTGATGTAAGGGAGGTGACACACAGCCAAGCTGTGGAGGCTCTTAAGGAGGCAGGTGCTATCGTCCGCCTCTATGTTCTCCGCAGAAAACCAGCAGCGGAGAAAGTCACTGAAATCAAACTCATCAAAGGGCCTAAAGGTATGTGGAAGTGTAGACTGGTGTACCGCATCAACGCTTTTGTGTGGGCTGAAGGATCCTTTATACCCAGCTAAGCTGTGCCCTCTGGATTTAGCAAATCTGCTGTGTGTTAACCCATACCTCTGATGCTCACTCTCTGCCTCTCCCATCTCTCCCCTTTTCTCAGGATTAGGTTTCAGCATTGCTGGAGGGGTGGGAAACCAGCACATACCAGGGGATAACAGTATCTATGTCACCAAGATCATTGAAGGCGGCGCGGCTCATAAAGATGGGCGTCTGCAGATTGGGGACAAGATCTTAGCGGTTGGTCACTCGAGTGTAATAACAGCTAGCGTGCAGAGATATGTGCCCACACAAATACATACCACTGATAGCCGCAGACTCTCACCTTCTGAGCACACAGTCACACACAGGCACACGCAGACATTTGCATAGCATTGATGTATCAAGTGCCAAGATATATTACAGCTGTAATTTCCATGGCCTGAAATTACTGTCATTAACATGTTAATAGATGTGTAGGATGGGACAATTGTTTAACTGTAGTATTGCCACGATGCATCTCAAGCAGCATTGCTGCCATCTGCTGGAGGACACGACAACACAGCAGCTGAAGGCAAGCTCAACACCAGCAACCTCAAAATGGTGCTTGGTTTCTGCTAAATGGTGTCTGAGCAAGTGCTTTACTTCTAAATGGGATAAGACAGCATGCTTCTGCTCATTATGAACCTGTTCAGAAATCTATGTACCATTAATGGCTATATCAAGCCATAAGAAATAAAGCTCTTTTTTGCAATATTGTTGACACAGTGCTAGTTAACGGTGGGAATTTGCATATTTCCTTTTTATCTAAATTGAGATCTGTGTTATAACAAATAAGATGAAGGTCATTATTCTAGTATTAAAAACTGACATTCTTAGCAGACTTTCATTACTAAAATTTTGCTGTTAAATGTTAATCTAAGTTTGATCTGTCGGTGTTGTCTGATCATAAATGTTGTGCTCTGGTGAAGAACAACGATCATAAGATCACGATGTAAATGTACATGCATGTGTGTCAGTATGGGATGGGGGATTCACCGTTCCGAGCAGCTCCATGTAACACTGAGCCTTGTAGCCTGCAGTCGGTGATCCTGATTGTGTTTCTCTGCTTGTCGTCATCAAACAGGTGAACAACGTGTGTCTGGAAGATGTGATGCATGAGGATGCGGTGGGGGCTCTGAAGAACACAGCCGAGGTGGTGTACCTCAGGGTGGCCAAGCCCAACAACCTGTTCCTGACCAACTCCTACAACCCCCCAGACCTCACCAGCAGTAAGTATTTCCAAGAATGCACACAAAAATGAGCGATTTTTCTTCTTCAGACTTGTGAAGGAGTCAAAAAATGGAGTGGGGGAATAGCTTTTGTTTCTAAATCACTGGAGATGACTGTGGGAGTGCTGTGAAAACTCAAAGCCGAGGTGCACGGGTTCAGGGTTTTGTTTTTTTATCCTCACAGAAATTTTCCTTGACCTCATGCTGCCGCTTGATGAAAATCTGCCCTTATAACAAAAGCTCTGAGCATGTAGTACTCTACTTTTTGCGACGGGCTTTCGTGAGATGATTACAGAGAATTTCTCACATTGAACACACACAAAAAAAATGTCAGAGCCAGAAGTTTGAGCTGCATTAAGATGTAACATACCTGTGTACAGCACCTTTCTGGTGTATTACAGTCCTTTTGGTTTTGTGTGTATTTTTCCAGCATATTCCCATATGGATACCGAACTCAGCCACCCCAACTATCTTGGATCAGATTACCCACAAGCCCTCACTCCCACCTCACCTAGTCGGTTTTCTCCCGTTCTGCATGGCATGATGGGAGATGATGAGATCCCCAGGTGAGCAGTGATCCTTCAGCTAAACATCATATACTGTATACTGGTTTATTATAAGTAGTATTTATATTCGCAGCAGTAGTAGGTGTAGCAGTATTACTGTTTGTGTTGTTTATTGTATTATTGATAGCATGACTGTCATCTTTTCCCTCTCCTCCATCTCTCTTCCAGGGAGCCTCGCAGAGTTTTGATCCACCGAGGCTCCACAGGTCTGGGATTCAACATTGTTGGAGGAGAGGACGGAGAGGGAATCTTCATCTCTTTCATCCTGGCTGGGGGGCCAGCTGACCTCAGTGGAGAGCTGCACAAGGGCGATCAGATCCTCAGTGTAAAGACACTTTTATCTTCCTAAAGTTGTAGCACACACAATAATGCATTGTCTCAGTTGTGGTCATTTACGGTCATGCTGTGTGTACGTCAGGTGAATGGCGTGGACCTGCGTATGGCCACACACGAGCAGGCAGCTGCAGCACTGAAGAATGCTGGCCAGACAGTGACCATCATCGCTCAGTACAGACCCGATGGTAAAGCCACAATAGTCACACATAACAAGCCCTCAAACACAAATGTCCCCTTTCTAATATTGTACAAAGTAAATTAATCTCATAATCTCTCAATCTTCATGCTTTTTTTAAATTTAAAATAATAAATAAGAATTTCAAATCCACATTTAATCAACTGCACATCTACTTTTTCCAAGATTTTTTAATGAACCATCATTTGAAGTGCCAGGCCAGAGTCCCATTTGTCTGTGTGTTTGTGTTGTTTGTTAGCAGAATATTTCAAAAACAGAATATTTCCAAAACATAAAATGTAGTTGAAATTAGGGCAGCTTTAGCTAGTAATTTCTTAATTACTGCTGGAAACAAACAGAATCAACTACACAGCAGTCCCTGGCCTCATGTAACCTGACATGAAAATCATTCAAATTAGTTCTATACAGTGAGGTAGACAGATTTTTAATTAGCTCAGTACTCAGAGGAGCAGAGAAAACGTTGTATTTGTGCATCTCTATCACTCCTTTGGATAGGCCAAATGATCTTTACTGTATGCGCTGGTATGTCTCTGTTTCAGAGTACAGCCGTTTTGAGGCCAAGATCCATGACTTGAGGGAACAGCTGATGAACAGCAGCATGGGCTCTGGGACCACGACGCTAAGGAGCAACCCAAAGAGAGGCTTCTACATCAGGTCTCACACATAAAGTAGAAAGAGTACCACTGGTACAGTATTACACAGATCAAACTGGCTCCAAGATAAGGCCTTTAGCTTAATGATACACAGCTAATGGGCTACAGTAATTGTGATTACATTTCTACATTTGCAGTTTGTCTGTTTCAAAGAATTAAAAATGTATAGGTTTGGTTTAATTTAATGCAGATTCTAATGAGAAAACGATGTTTTGACTGATTAGAGAATCAGCATGTTAGGTAATGTTAATAATCTTGATGCAAACGCATCTAAATTTGCACACCAGCCAACATTGTTCAGCATATTTAGCTAAAACAAATGTCAGTGCTATGCTTCAATGCAGCTGTTTTAGGTCCAGAGGACTTTATATGTGACATTTCTGAACTGTTCTGCACTTAGAAAACTGCATCTTTTGTAGCATCGTTGTCATATAATTAGTCATAATTTGAGCAAAGCCAGTCATCCACTAAAGCGCTGTTATGGTGCCAACTGTTGTTTTTAAAATGATAAAGTTGGTGTTGGTGCAAAGCCTCTGTAGAGCTGAAATGTAGTCGGAATATGATTCACAGACATCAGAGGGAATTTGATTATTACTATTGAACTATATGCCATGGCAAGCTAGTATCGACTGTTCTTAAGAAACTATGTTTATCCCTTAATTACTGGAGCAGTAATGCACTGCAGACCATGCGAAGCTGCACAAGTCAGAGAGGCTCTGAAGTTGTGTGAGTGAACGCCAGAACAGAGAGATAAACTGATAATACAAGGCACCATGTACAAGAAACAATACGTCAGGTACACTACAGGAGAGGAAAACCAACGTGTGCAAATACTGAAGTCTGAAGCCGGCTGTGTGGGTAGACTGGCACTCCAGTTCAAACAAAATGTCCTCTGAGCTAAGCAGTTCGCTCCCTCTTAAAAGTCAATAAGTACAGTTTTATACCTTTTAGCCTTTTCTATATTTTTATTTTTTAATCAGGTCAAGATTTATGTCTTAGCTTATGCTGGCTCGTGGCTTAAGACTTTTAGTAAAAGGTACAAACTGAAAAGGAATAGATTACACAAATTTACATAATGTGGTAAGCCTGTCTCAGAGCTAAACTGCTAGGTTACACAGTCCAACAAAAACTGAAGACACTATGTACCACAGTATGACTCACGGTGGCTTTATGAGTGTCAAGCAGATTCAAGGCATTCACTACCTCGAGTTAAGAATTCATGTGCCTCACGTACAAAAATAAGACATGATCATGTGCACAATATACCTCAGTTACACCATAAGCACATGTGAGGCCCTCCTGCAGCCATATTGCCATCGTCCCATGTGCAAATACAGTGAGTCTGAATGGCTGGATGACAGAAGCACCCATTAAAGCCACTGTGTGCTGATGAAAGCTGGAACAGAAATGACGAGAGGGCAGGTGAGCTTCTCAGCAACAGTTCAGCAGAATTCACGCCACTGTCAGGTATGTGCAAAGTCACAAAAACATGACTTACGCCAAGGAGACGCAAGAGCAATCTAGAACTGTTTCAAAACATGTATAAATCCAAGATGGCACAGAATTTCTTCTCGCTCAGTTACCAGAGTCCTCTACTGACACTCAGCGCTCAATGCTGCCACTGGTGGCCGAAAACAATGCTACAATTATACTAATGGAGAAGGATGCCCCCTGTATGTTTTCTTAGCTGCTGTAAATCATATGAATGTTGATAATATTGGTTAAAGGTATTTAATCGGGTTTTTGTGAAGTAACTGATCTGAATTCTTTTATCACTCAGGGCTCTTTTTGACTATGACAAGACTGCAGACTGCGGCTTCCTCAGTCAGGCACTGGGCTTTAAGTTTGGGGATGTGCTGCATGTGCTTGACTGCGGAGACGAGGAGTGGTGGCAGGCCCGTAAGGTCAGCCCTCAGAATGAGGCTGAGGAGGTCGGTTTCATCCCCAGCAAGCACAGGTCAGACACACTGTGAGTGAGCACGGGAGGGATTATCGATCTTACATAGTGTTTCACCGTTCCTAAATACCCTGATTAAACAAAATACGTGTACAGGTTTATTAGGTAACAAGCTACATGTAATTTATGGAAAAAACATAGTAGCTTGGCTGGTGTGTATCCAACATGTAATGTGTTTATTCTCCCTTCTTGTCTCCACAGGGTGGAAAGAAAAGAGTGGTCTCGTGTTAACACCAAAGAGAGGGTGAGTTAATTCACCAGAGCTGTTTGAGTCAAACTGTTTCCCAGTGTGTAAATCTCTGCCTTCGTTTCTGTTGCAGGACCATGGTCGAGACAGCTTGAGCACTCAAGGTAATTACAGTGAAGCATAAATATACCGTGTATTGACACTGCAAGCTGCCATTTACACGTTACTGACTTCAGCTGATTGCAGTTAACACTGCAGTAATGGGCAGGAGGACACAGCAACATGATTTGCTGACACACGCACAAACAATATCTTAATCTACTTTTTTTTAAATGCACTTCATGTAAATGTTTATTTATGTAAATAGCAACCACACACAGATTCTCGTTTTGTGTATCCATGAGAAGATTAATGCCTGAGCTGAAGGCGCAAGTGGCAGCGTCTCCTGCAAACGTGTGAACTGCCAATAATTGCAGGCACAGAGCAGTCCCTTTACCCTACTCTTTGGCACTGCATTTGTCATCTCCAAATGCCTCACTGCCAATTTGTGGACATTAGACGCACTGCCAAATACAAACACAAGCAGTGTTCATTCACATTTTCTTCCAGACTGCAGTCCAAAGCACACCTCACCTCCTGCAGAGTCACATGAGTACTGCTCTTGTCAGTTACTGATGTGTCAGCTCGACATTTCAAAATTCATCACGTTCTGTACTACACTGAAATACAGACACGCACACACATACACACACACAGAACCATAAACCTAAATGTCATTTATAATGGTAAAAAGAAATTTAGCTGTATCCTTCTGTGTTCTGTCACCAGGGAGAGATAAAACCTCACACAGTTATGAGACAGTCACCCAGGTGGAAGGTAAGATCATAAAGGGAGTGCATGATTTAAAGGACCGCAGTGTTGGATTTAGTGGCATCTAGTGGAGAGGTTGCAGACTGCAACCAACTGAATACTCCTCGCCTCACCCCTCTCCTCCAAGCATGCAGGAGAACCTACGGTGGCTGCAGCAAATGCAAAAAATGTGAAAGTTGCTCTACAGAACCAGTTTGTCCATTCTGGGCTGCTGTAGAAAGCATGGCAGACTCTGTGGAAGATATAAAGAGCTCTTTCAAAGTGAACAAAAACACAATGATTCTTATTTTCAGGTGATTCTGCACTAATAAAACCATGTCCTATATTCTGCCAATAGATCCCTCTAAATCTTACACATTGGTCCTTGAAGGCTTTTATATGAAGTTTATTTTTTTTTGTTTCTCTCTGAACGCTCTCTTTTTTTTCTCTTTGTCAAGTTCATTATGCGAGGCCCATCATCATTCTGGGTCCAGTGAAAGACAGGATAAATGATGACCTGTTGTCCGAGTTCCCTGACAAGTTTGGATCTTGCGTCCCACGTAAGTAATGATGCTTCCAGTCACAGAGACCTGGTCCACTCCCTGGCTTCAATGTTATGTCACCGCTGCCATCTGCAGCCATTTTCGGGTGATGTTTGCATAATACATCCCTCCCAGAGCAGCCATTGATTACAATGAAAGAGACTGAAGAGATGCAAAGTGGTGTGAATGTATGTGCTGGTTTTATTGTTTTGTTCTCTGCCTGACAGACACCACACGGCCCAAGAGGGAGTATGAGGTGGATGGGCGGGACTATCACTTTGTGTCGTCACGGGAACAGATGGAGAAGGACATCCAGAGCCATCGGTTCATTGAGGCGGGCCAGTACAACAGTCACCTGTATGGCACCAGCGTCCAGAGCGTCCGCGAGGTGGCTGAGCAGGTGCGCAGCAGGATGTTGTAGCAGGAAATAAGAATTAAAAGCAATGATGAAGTTCTCCATGTGTTTTTCTAATCCTTAAATACTTCTGTTAATTACTGTTAGTACTAAAATTCTAAGATTAGCCACAAGAATATTATTTGAATTTATCAGTGATCGAAAATACTTTTCATTTCAGTCTTATCTTCCAAATGTTTTGCAAAATCCATTCCCCATTAGAGATAGGTTTAAGCAATGAGCCTCAGCCTCTCATGGTTTGTTGCCTAATTAAATGACTAAATTTACCAGAAGTAATTACTAACAAAACAGGCTGTATTTATTAATCCTCATCATTTATTTCCCTGCATGTGTGCACAAGCAGCAGGGGAAACACTGCATCCTGGATGTGTCGGCCAATGCCGTGCGCAGACTACAAGCAGCTCAGCTCCATCCCATCGCCATCTTTGTCCGGCCCAAGTCACTGGAGAATGTGCTGTATGTGCTGCCAAAGTTCTTCATGTATTTTTAATTATTTCGTTAATAGACACTGAATATGCTGCGCATCGTGAACATTTGTGTTGTAATGTTTGTTTCGGTGTTTGATGATGATGTTAACAGAGAGATCAACACTCGCCTGACCGAGGAGCAGGCCAGGAAAGGAATGGACCGAGCCCTCAAACTAGAACAAGACTTCCTAGAGTGTTTCTCAGGTAAGAGATAAGACGTGTAGACACAGAAATGATGTGTACACATGGGTTTCTAAGTAGCAAACTGGTATCTTGCACTGTACGCACATCTTGCACACTTACTTGTGGATTTGAGTTTGGTTTCTTGCAGCACCAGATGGTATGGTGAGCTAATACAAATGTGTTTGCTCTCCACAGTACTTATTATCTATTTGATGTGGAGCAGTGATCATGAAAATCCTCCAAGCTTCTAGAAACAGCAGCTTGTCCATGTTTTTGGTCTACTGCTGGTACTCAAGTGGGCCCCTCAGATTGTGATAAGAGCCTTTTTCCACTCTTTTTATTGGTTAATGCCAACAAATGCCAATGATAAAACAGCCCCCCTCCCCCCCCCACACACACACACACAAAGATGAACTTCACTTTCGTGTTCCTGGCAGAGCTGAATGAGTTAGATGAGAAAACGAGTGCCTTCTGGGAGGACTCGGGGCATTTTAACATTTAAGAGACACATTTGGGGCAAATCACAGCAGTCGGCGGAATACGAATGTTAGGTTTCCTCACAAATTCATCACTGTCTACAATTTATAATAAATCGAAACAGCTGCTGCATGTGACATTTTATCAAACACTGAAAGAATATGTGTGAGACTGAATAAATATGTGTATGTTTTGTACAATACATGCATAATGGAAATTAACATAATTTCATTTTGATTTGGTAAGCATCCTCCTTTCCTCTGTCTCTCTCTTTCTCCCCCTAATGATTCCATTTTTTCTGTTTCTCTTCCCTCTCTGCTCGCCGCTGTCGGTGCCATTTTTCTTCCTCCGTCCCTCCTTGTTTGCTCTCACACATCCTGCGTCCGGCTGCAGCTGTGGTGGAAGGGGACAGCTTTGAAGAGGTCTATCACAAAGTAAAGACAGTGATCGAGGAGCAATCAGGGCCTTACATCTGGATCCCCACTCGGGAGAGGCTGTGATGCTGCACCCGCCCGACCGCCCCCTTCCTCACAACCACCGTCCGACACCACCCTTCACCCTCACAGCCAAGCCAGCCTCGCCTGCCTGTCTGTCCTCCAGCAAAGTCAGTGCTTAGGCAATCACTGAGAAAGACACAGAGAGACAAATGCATACTAAGACAAACACAGAGACAAACACAGGAAGTGACACAGCGAGGCAAAGAACGATACCAAAAAAAAGAGACTCTGAGACAGATGTGAACACAGTGACGTGTAATTAGACTGAGAAAGAGACTGAGAGAAAGGACTTAATCAGTATTCCACTTTTATGAGGCAGGGTATTGAGGCCCTGTTCACACTTACCATTAAAATGCATCTCGGCCACAAGTGGACAGCTCCAAATACAGCTGTGACTGCACCCAAAACTGGGCACGCAAATGTTCCAAACACAGTTGATTTAGCGCTGCCAAACGACTTAGTGTGTAATGTGTGCTTTTTCTGTTTAGATGCAGTTGCAGCTTCCCAACAGATAAAAGCAAATGGGAAGTGAAATCCAATTACAAGTGATTACTGGAGAGATTTCGGATGCATTCTGATGCCAGGTGTGAACTGCAGTCCGTGTCGTCTGGATCGCCACGCAGTCTGGATAGAGCTGGACACAAGACATTAGGTCTGAACAGAGCTTGAAAGAGGGTGACCCAGGAGGGACGGACCCTGAGGTGGTATTAAGACCACCTCACCCTCCCCACCTCCTCTCAAGTCTCAGTCCCCCACTGAACACCTCCATGCGCCTATATCTGACACGGAGGTGCCCAAAAAGACACTGGCCCCTCTTTTTATACCACCTCTTGGCTTTCTCTCCTCCTCCTCCTGTCAGCTCTGCCTTGTTTCAGGACAGGAAAGGGGGAAGACTAAGAGCGGGGCGCCCACATCCTGCTGAGTCCCTCTTGATGAGGAGTCTTTTTCTCGGCAAAGAGTCCTTTTTCTTGTGAATCTCCTCTTGGTTCTGAGCGTGAACTCAGAATAACACCTCAGTGACCAAGACTGACGTTTGCTCAATCACCCCATGTTGAATACTGCGAGGCATTATTTAAAGGCAGTTCAAATAATTATAATGATAAAAGCTCATATGCTGAATTTGTGCATGCATCAAAGACAATGGAGACAAAAACAATGGGAAAATCGGACTAAAAAAAGAAAAAAGAAAGGCGAGGGAGTGGGGGGTGTTCTCCTTCTCCACCTCTTTATTGTGGAGAAGTTTTTTAGCATGTCTCATGAAGGAAAAAGACGAGAGAGACATGAGTCCTGAGTAGATGCTCTGACATACAGTTTAGCCTCTGCTCTCTTACACACACACACCCACGCACCCACACACAAACACGCCCACACACTCTCACACCCATCCACCAGCACACACACACACGCACGCACACACACAGAGTTGTAACCTCAGCTGTAACCTAGCACACTCCTGCACGGGGGGACTGGCTGCTCTGACGTGCTCGTCAGGATCCAGGATGAATGTTATCTCTCTAGGCACAAACAGCAGAGCTGTTAGCTTCATCGCACCACGGCCAACTCACCGATCACTCTTCCAAAAGAATCCCTCAGCCGCAGACGTACACACTGTTTCCAGTGGCAGCAGTAAAAGCCATGCGTGTGTGTGTTTGTGTTCGTGTGCGTGTGCGTGTATGTGCGCGTGGGTCTCCGTGTGTGCGCATATGTGCACATTCATGTGTGGAGCCTCCTCTGTGCGTGGGGGAACAGGTCTTCTTTTACTCTCTCTCTTCCACTTTTTCTCTGCTTCTTTCTCCCTCTCGTGTCCACACAAATTAAAGCTAAGTCATGTTTAACAAATAAATGGCCTATATATATAAATATAAATATGAATATAAATATATATATACAGTATATCTTTTTTATGACAATTTCTAACGGGACTAAGTCTGTAAAAATCAACATCTCCAAACAATATTCCATTGATTTCTTTGGGTAATATTGCGGTTTGGTTGTTGAATTTACTCACGCTCCCATTTTATTGTTGTAAGACGCAGCGAAAAGCGACGCAGAAACACCTGAAGCGCTCGACGTGAAGCAGACCTCATACCAGAGCCTCGAACTGACACATTTGACGTGCTCTCGTGCACGTGGAAAGCGGATGGGAACACATGTACAATGCAGCCGTGTGCGTCTGTGTGACTGTGTGCGCGCGCCTACGTGTGTCTGCTGCTTGTGTGTGCGGGTGACGAGAACGCTTGTGTTACGTATGAAATATAAATGACACTATATGAGAATATCTATCCTTTATGACATCCACTGGTGGTTATGATGTATAATACATAAATGGGTGGCGTGCGTATGTGTGTGTGTGCCAGAGCGAGAGAGTGAGCCACGCACATGAAGACTTAGTGCAATACTGCTATGATGTTATGCAATGAAGATGGTTTTATGTGTGTCTATGGTTAAAAGAGAATTTGTGAAGTTTGCACTGTCGGCATTATATGCTCCAGGTATCAGCAAGGAAAGGACGGTGGGCCAAAGCAAAAGGACTCCAAGGTTTTCTGAGCATGTGTTTGTATTTACTTATAATTTGTCCTGAATTATAAGAGTGAAGGTGGAAGTATTGATGGAAGTGACCATTCATATTTATTGTTTGTTTTATTTTTTGCTCACTTGTTTCTCTGGGCTCAAGGGGGAACAGCTGAAGCTTGTGAGTGACAGGTATCAATTTCCGTTTTGGTTCATGAATTATTATTTATTTAGAACTGTCACTGTCTCAAGTCTGTATATTTTGGGATTTTTCTTTTGTTTTTTTTCCACATTGAGAGAGCTTTTGGGTCTCGGCCAGAAATGCTGTAAATATAATAGAGATGTTGGAGTGCTGTGTGGCTTTAGATTTAGCCGCGCACACTGCTTGATTGATGCAAGTACAGAATCCATCAGAGCCACAGCCCAGTTTTACTGCTCAGACACAGAAACATCTGCACACTCCAGGTGGGCAACACACACACACACACACACACACACACACACACACACACACACACACACACACACACACAATGATATCAGCACATCCATTTACATTTACACATTGAGAGAATCACAGAAACACCACATGACAACACATCCATGAATGGAATAATATGTTTTCAATTTCTTTATTTGAGGGTTCAGTGTATTTCTTAATATCTCTCTCAGCCATCCGTATCATAGTGTGATATTCCTTATAAAATATATGAATTTTTACAGAAAAGACTGATTACAAAGTTACAACAAAGTCAACTGATGCAGAAAAATATATTTAACAATGACAATATCAAGCAAAATAAAATGTTCCAGTTCAGTGAAGCGCTTGTTGTAAATTAGCTATAAAATAATAAAATGAATTTAAAAATGCTTTCTGAAAATGGACTCGGCGGCCGTGTTTCTTTGTTCGTCTGTGTGGATGACTCGGATGCATCACGGTTCCACAGGTGAAGGCTGCAAGAAAGCAGCAGTGTGGCCAGGGGAGGGCACTCATTCTCCATCTTCAGCTGCTTATACAAGCTCCTCTGAGCCGCATTTGCCTCACTTGCTGTGGCTCTCATTTGCCAGTCGCTCCCCCGCCTCCCCCTCTCTCATCATGGGAACCATTTTCTCTTTGGAAAAGCACACAGTGAGGACCCTTTCATTTGACTGCTTCTAATGCTATAGTGTGCGTGTGTGTGTGTGTGTGTGTATGTGTGAACATGTAGACATTCACTGTGCATGTGGCTGCCATGGTGTTACATCCCTGCACTTGCCTCTGGCTTATAACAGTATCATCTGTCACTTTTAATTTCCACACACCTAAGTCTAACTCGACCATGTTTTCTGATGCTGCATGTTTTCTCAAATCAGTATTGCCATATAACGGTTTAAACAGGCCCAGTTTATGGAGTGTGATTAATTAAGGAACACTCAAATGCCAGATTCAAGTTCTTCCTGTTTTTTGATTAACTTCTACTCCATCAAATAATTTCATACCGCTTTAGGTCACTTCAACCCTTCAGAGGCTGTTGAGAGAAATCCAACAAGCTGTTAAAACCCATTAAACCTCACTGACCTGCCACTGAGGTCAGTCTTTACAAACTCATGCTTTGCAAGCCAGAGAAATGTATGTTAAATGCTTGTGTAAATCCCAAATGTTCCTAAGATACCAAATATGTCAGGCTTAATCTAGGGGGAAAGTGTGGCGCAGACATAAGAAACATGGAGCCTTAGGTTTGAGTATTCCACTCTGTGTACACATCATACAGCTTCAATGCAGAGCCGGAACAAGCTCAGACAGTGTGGAATAAGATTATTTTCCCTCCCTTAAACCTCCTGAAGGGGAAATTTTGAAACGTGTATGTTAAGGGGCTTAACTGATCAAGGTAAAACATTCATTTTCTCCATCGCTTGTTCAGGGTGGAGGCAGCCTGAGGTGTTCCACTCCTGAAACATCAGTCACCTGGTTGACCACAGCCTGGCCTCGGCTGTATTGTACCAACTGAAGGTAATAGAAAAGATTTGACAGAGAGAGGAGGGAGCATCCATCAACGGTCATAAACAGGATTTAAACCTGCAAACTGGGATGAATCTAAGACCTTTCAGCCATCGGGTCTCTCCCATCCACATGTTTCTGTTATCCTCCTATCAGCTATGAACAAGCATCTACTCCATACAGGGAATGGAATGCATCTACCCACAAGCTGTTGGAAGGATGCACATATAAAGCAAGATGGATCCCTTACAGATGGATCTTTGAAAAATTTGCCAAAGTAATGTGGCTTCTTCAAAATTAGAACTTGAAATTTCCGCCTAATTAAGTAACTGACTCACTGGATAAACTCTCTCTTTAGTCATTAAAGTGATTCATGTTTTGAAAATCTTGAAACGAATGTCACAGATGCACCCACAATTCTTCGCAGGCATCCCATCTTACTGCCAGGGCGGACAGTCATTTTAAACTGGGGAGGAATGAGAAATGAATGCTTCCAAATGGAATAATTAAATCAAGCCAGTGATTAGAATCAAATTTCCCTCCAAACACGCTGAAATGAGGAAAGCTGGCGGAGCAAAATTAGCAGGATAATTGTCAGACTGTTCAATAGCACAACTCTTAGCGGGATCAAGGTGATAGTCGTTACGCATTGCAAGTTGCTCCCATTACTGTACCACCAGCAATTATTCCCAGCCTGTTTCATGGAGTAATACCTCTCTATGCCTGCTCCTGGGGTCCAGAGCCGCAGTGACAGGGCTGGATTTAGATGAAAGAGCAGCTGGCATGTGTGTGTCTTGTGTTATAAAGAAGACTCAACTGAGAATTTTCTCAAAGCAACCTCAAAATACACCTCTGCACAGGAAACCAGTAAAGCGTTTCAGAACAACACAAGCTCTGACACACCTCAAAGCCAACAGTGACACGCCAGCTGTGTTTCAACATCAGTTACACCTGAACCTTTGCTTTCAGTCCAGACTTGCTGAGGAAAATATGAGTGGCGGCACACATGAAAGCCTTCAGTAAATAGGTCCACATGCATTATAATTAATTACATTTACCAAATGTCTATGCACCTTTCCGTTGCGTGAGATCAGATGGGTGTGCCTCTATTCTTCTGCACAGATTTAATTCTTTGTTCGAGGTAATCCTCTTAGATCCAGGATGATTAAACAGCAGACATATTTCTATTTAGAAGTTTAGTCATAGACTTCCCCAAGACATTGACATCAGTCTCCCAAACACTTTGGCTGCACATGGGAGGTTGTCAGCATCATTTGTTCTCTCCACTACAACATGGCAGCTACAGCCCGGAGTAGAGGATCAAACACAGATCTTTTCCATGTTGATATTTTATTATTAATTTCGGCCTGCTGCGTCTTCTACTCGCTGATTCTTCGTCCCCTCTTTTCGCTCCTCCGCCCGTGAGGTCCCAGCTGGCGCCCATCAAACTGTTTGTGCACGACTTTAGTTCAACTCTTGTTTTTATCTTCTGCTGCCGTCCTAAATCTGGATGATGTCACTCGGGCTGCTTTTGCCTCTCTTTATACACGTATCAGACTGACTGCTTAAAGATCAGATGATTCATCCTCATATTGGTGTGCGGCAGGGTGTGGTGCAGGGGTTTGCCATTAAGATGCTGCTTTATGCTGTTTGAAAAGTGCTGCCTTCTTTAACTCTGTACGACAGATAATACAGACTCCCATGGTTTTGTGCCAGAGCTCTCAGTCTGGTGTTGGATTACACCTAATGGGCTCTTCTGCCTTTTTCTAATGCTTCAAGACTTATTATTATAAAGTGGCAAAAAACACCACACTGTAGCCAAACCTGCCACATGAGGTATGTGTACTGGAATTATGTGAGAAGGAAATTAAACGAAAAGGATTATGAGAAGTGTTTTGGCATATTTACTGCCGTTGAAAAAATGAAAAAAGCTCATTGCCCATTCCGCTAATTAAAACATGACATGTTGGCTTCAAAGGAATGTTACCTTCTGCGGTTAATATCCGACAACCTTGAAATTAATCGAAAATGACAGGTGACAAAGATTTTGGTTTTGCAGAGTGAGGTTTTTGCCCACCAAGAAAGTGACAGTGATTTTAAAATACAGCCTTCTGGTGTCACTTTATAAGCTGTATCTGCAATGGCAGAGCTTAACCCATGCAGGCTTATAATGTCACCAGGGCTAAATGCACACTTTCGTTTTTGTAGCAGCAATGATGACATATGCTCCCAAAATTAGGATGATGGCGCACAGGAATGTGCTAGCATTTGAATTTTAAAATGCTAATACTCCCATGTGCCTGCTGAAATAATACACAAAATAGCAAATACACATTTAAGGAAGAGTAAACTGTACTGTGTCACATAGGTGCTGCCGGGAAAGAAGAGATAACGCAAACAAACAGACTGGAGGACATCGGAGGCAGTGTTTGTGTTCAGTCTCTGCATGAAAGTGACAGAACAGAAGCAGGAATGGAAATGCCTATCCAGTGATTCTGTAATGAGTCAAGAAAGCAGCTCATGCATTGTTCCACTAGAAGCCTGGCAAAGAGAATGCTAATGTGCCTTTTTAACAGTTGTTCCTGGTGTGCAAGCAGTGTACTGTCAAATGTTTGGAGCTGTTCAACTCATTGCATGCCTTGTGCCACTGTGCTATTTCGACTTTTTAAAGTTGCTGTGGGTCCCGACGTAAAAAGATGTTGCTACATTTAAGAGTCACCTTTTTAAGCAATATGGAATAAATACTTGGACAAACCAGAATGCAACCAAGGGTTTGCTCAGTTAGAGCTGGGCCATTGATTGCAGGGTTGCTGTGGTTCAGTCCCTGTCTGCACCTGTCTGCATGTCAAAGTGAGCAAAACACTGAATCCAAAAAATACTCACAATACGTGAATGTTTGAGGAAGCAAACCTAAGATTACACAGCCACGAGAACAGCTCTGTGAAGCTGTGCTTTGAGCTAAATGCTAATGTTGACATGCTAACATGCTCACAATGACTATATTAACATGAGCAGGGATGATGTTTATCATATTCATCATCGCATTTTAGTGTATTTGCATTTAAACATATGTGAGTTATCTTTAAATGCTAAGTGCAGCTGAGGCCGACGGGACTGTTACTAGTTTTCTAAGCATTTGTTCATAACCCAAACTGAACAAACTGAAATTTTGACCTGATGATGGCACTTAATGCCATGGCATAGTTGATGAGACATTTCATGCGAAACTACAAATATCAACCTCATGGTGGCGCTACAGGAAATGTCAGGGGATCACTTGAGGCAGCAGGATTGATCGTCCAGGAGTCCTAAAAGTCTGTACAAAATTTCATGTCAGTCCATCTTGTAGATGATGAGATATTTCACAAAACACAGGACACACTCCATTTGTTTCCAAATTTCTGTGAAGAAACGATCAACACCACTTAAGAAGAAGAAAGAAGCATGTCCATGGAAGAGGTAAAGTGAAATCATTATAATTTGAGTTTGAGTATTGCTTCGCTCTCCTCCTGCAGGGGTTAGCATTGGGGTGGAGGGGGGAGAAGCAGAAAACAATAGGAGAAAAATCAGGAGTTCATACATTTATTTAGCTTAGAATGGAGACATGAAAGCGGGTACAAACACTGTCAGCTGGACTGGATCGCCAGTGAGCCTTCATTTTCCTGGGAGATTGTACACAGTGGCAGACAGATCGGCTACATTAAAGCACAAACCTTGTTTATTTCCAGTTTAAGGTAAGGATCCTGGTTCCAGTCACTTGGCTCTATGAAGTTTTTGCTACAAAGCTACTCCTTCCACTCATTGTCTTCCTTCTACGTCGTCTTCCTCTAGAAGGCGAGGCCCTCCCAAACCAGCCAAACCAATCTCACGAAGCTGTGTCTTCTCACAGCCTTTCGACTATGTGTGACAGTCAGTAAAACTGGGACAACATTCAGGTGTCTGATAACACAGCCTCTACAAAGAAAAGCATAGTGTGTGCAAACTGCTGACAAATAGCCTTGTTTTCTCCCATTGGTGGGTCACTCTGATCCCAAAGCTCTTCTGTCTTACACTCACGGAGTTGTTCAAATTATAGACCTAGCGTGAAGAAGAAAAATGGAACCTCCCAAGGACATTTCTCAGTCTCGTTTGTTTCACAATTGTTTCCTGTTGAAGCTCCCACTGCAGCTTGCCAGCACTGGAAGTGAGAGGCTGATTAAAGCTTATGAAGAAGAATTTCATGCACTGCATACAGTAAATGTGACAGCTTTGGTGAGTTGAATACCCCTAAGCATCGCCCATGTGCATGCTGTTTTGAGTTTCTATCCACTTATATAACACACTAACATATGAACAAAGGAAGTAAGAAGAAGTAAGCAACAGACATTACAGTTAGGATGAATTGTTGAACCTTATCGTTGTCTTAACTTATTCTCCTGTGCCATACAGATCTCATCAAAGTCTGATGTTTGTACATTTTCAGATTCCTTCTTCTGTAATCTCTGGCAGATGCTGCATTGCACCGCCTGAGGTGATGTCAATAGGGTGGGTAAATTGAATGTAACCCACAGTTTCACCCAACTGTTGTGCTTTATAGAAAGGAAAAACTGAGCAACACAAGTTGAACCCAGAGAACAGGAAACACCGGCCTCGCTTCGCCAAAATTAAACATTGGTCTGGCCTTGTTAGTGAGCCTGAATTGCTAATGTCTTATTTACATTTTGTCATTCAGACTTAAAATTTGCATTTTCTCTTATTTATGCCGCTGTCTCTCGCAAATCTTCTTCAAAAAGTGATTCCATTCGGTTCCCCTTGAGGAAAACACCCATTAATTAAATAAGAAAATAGGCTGTGCTGCAACACTGATGTAATGAATCGGCAATGTTATGGTTCTCATTAAAATATGCTGTCTTCAGATGGTTAGTTGCAGAAAAATATACACATTTAAGAGGGAGCCGTCATAAAGAAGTTTAAAAATGGCCAGCGAGGTGGCAGAAATGCATGATTTGGACTGCTAGCCATGCTAATCATGCAGAATCTATATTTTCTCATCAGACTGTACGGAGTCTTATCTGCCAAAGCCAATATGGCAGCAGGGCTGCATCATATTCAGGTGGTGTACTAAGTTGGTCTATCTGCATTCTGCAGGCTTCAGCGCCTTTGACCTCAACTAGAGACCACATACTATATGTGTTCAAATCCCCCAGGACAGAAGTTAAGAGCCCTGCAGAGGTGCCCTTGAGGGATATCTTCAGTGCTGCTCTGTCGCTCTGTCTTGCCATAAATGGCAGTCATTATATGTTATATGTATATTTATATCTAAGATGTGCTTGAGTTTGATCAGCATAAGAAACAAGTACACAATCTGACTACTTTCCCTTCCAGCTGGACTTGAGTTGAGCCAACGGGGCCCTTAAACGGAAAACTGAGGGCCTGGGAGGACCGTGCCTTCAGGTTTCAGAGGACACTTTACCCAAATAGAATGCCAGTACTTGTAGATAGGACGCACTTAATTGTTATTTTGGAGTCAATAATTCGCCTAAATAACACCGGAAGCTGTGTGAATCTCTTCTCAAAATAAAAGCATGCAGCTGCCCATTACATTCAAACCTGAAACATCCTCCATGTGGAAAGAAATGAGATAGCTCCATTTAGGTTAGACACCACCTGAATTTGAAACAATGAGATTAAGAAAGAGGGCCATCTAAGTGCAGTTGGTCCCAACACAGAAGGGTACCTAAATGAACATGTTGCAAATGCACATGCAGTTAGAAAACAGGTTACAGGATGTATGACTTTGCCACAGCTTTTGTGTATAAAGAAGTTAAGAAGCATGTGTCCCAGTGGAGCACAGGGAGCTACCTTGAAATTATGCAATCAAAGGGTTTATCTAGATGTCTAGATACTGCATACGGAAATAAACTAGTCTGCTTTGAACAAGCACGTGGACTGAAGAAGATATTATCAAGGCAAAGCATACTGTTTCAAGCAGCATCTTGGCATAGGAACTGTATGGTTTCTATTATAATAATGCAGCCTGAGTAGTATTTATTGTATGGATGGGCAGTTTAGCTCTTCTTTGTTTTTTCTTTTATATGGTTGATCCACATACTGTATAAAACATTGTACTTTATTAGTTTATTTCCCTTAACTATACTACACATATGTGTCTTCTGTTTGCTGGTGTGACACTTTAATTTCCCTGTGTGGGATCAATAAAGCAGCAGTAAATCTATCAGGCCTGTACACAAATCAAAAAGGGGACTTTGAAAAAACAAAACAAGCATTTTTAAAATACTTAATTTAGGATATTTGCCGCTCTCCTTTTGTCAATGTGGGTTATATTTTGAAGGCAATCTCCGGAAATGTCGTATCTCATCGCGTGCTCTTGACCCTGCTGATATGGAAACGAGAGTGGGCGGAGCTTGCTGGTGCCATTCGACTCTGGGTTTGATGCGGCGATGAAGTCCTCGGTGTCCAGCTCACTGTAGTCAGCCCTGCCAGCTACTTTAGCGCACAACTTTTAATATCCGCCGTGTGCCCAGTCTGCCGACGAACCCGGAGAACAAGCCACATATTTCCCCCCAGTTTCAGCTAATTCTGCCCTGTTAATCCAGGCCAGGCTAGACGTGTCGCGCAACATCCCCACCACCTTTTGTGGATTTTTTTCCTCCCGCAGCCAAATAGTGTGATGCTTTGAGGAGAAACGGGAGACAACAACAACACACTCCGGCGACTCGCACTAGCATGACAAGAAAATGTGTGAGCAGGTATGAGCCGACTGCGACTGAGGATCATCTCCGGCACTGACACCCATGCAGTGAGGTGCCCTGGTTGCGGATTCAGCTTGCTCGGTCATCGAGCTCAGGGGGAGAATTTGGGAGAAGTCGAGCGGAGCACAAAGAGCGTCATTAAAGGCGAGGACACAACAAGTTTGAGCCGAGCAGCCCCTGAGCTGCCGGAGGACTGAGCTGCGGCAGCGGCCACACTTCCACCACAACGCAAAGTTGGACAATTGCGAGAAGTTTCCAGTCTGTGGCAACAACAGTGAGCGTTGAGGCAGCGGCTGAACTTGCTTTGTGTTCACACTTGACTGATAACTGCAACAAACAGTGTTTGTTTAGTCTCTGCTGCAGTGCTTTTACAACAGTGTGAGACTCCCTGATCTGAAGTCCACTTTAAATGCGGACTGGTCTGCGGTCAGTGAGTGCACAGCCGAGCTGCCAGTGCCACTTGATTTTTCATTCAAGGCTGAACGCAAGTCGGTTCGCTTTTTACCGTGAAGCAGCAGCAGCATGGAGCTGACATACTGGGGCATCGTCCTGCTGGGGGGCATCCTCCTGGACTGGGCTCGTCTGGGGTCTGCAGAGGAAGGTGAGTCTGGACTTTTCCTTCTTGTTTTCTGTGGTTTCATGGCTGAGTGACATTGGTCAGTGTTGCATCCTGTTTCTTACCACAAGGAAGTGCAGTGAAACCACACTGTAATTTATAAACGCATGCTGTGCAAAGATCACACAAGAATTGAAGCTAAATCTCAGAGGAGTCATCAGACAAATGTCATGGCTGCAAGTACAGTATGTTCAGGCATGGCTTTAATCCCACCATGGAGGTGTTCATTGCAGTGGGCTGTTGAGCTTATTTCAAATATTGGTTTTGCCTTCCTGAAATCTCCAGAAAGGCCATTTCTGAAACCTGGTCACTCTTAGTTTTCCACTTTCAAGTCATCAGAAGGTTCCCCGGCTGCACCCTGGGGACCTGTAACCAGCTCACCCTAAAATCAATAAAACACCAGGTGAATTGAGGCTAACACGGGGCTGATGGGATTTCTGTTCCTCTCGATGTCGAGATCTACATGAGGCATTTTAGCTCTGAGGAAAAAACACTTTGTAGACCTGGATTATAATTTCTTTTAGTTTCTGGCAGCAGGCATATGATCCTGGATCAGCTCTGTGAACCCTGGAGGGACAAAACAGAGTTCGTCTGGTTTGACAGGCGGGTACAGCTCGGCATCATCAGCATAACAACAGGCCCAGTGTCTGGGTAATTTGCTTAATGCAGGGGTGGAAGACCGAGCCTCATTTAGCCGCACTGACACATCAGAATCAACTGGAAGGCTGGGTGTTTATTTATTTTTCATCTCCCGCCATGTCTCTGTATTCTTGCCACATTAATGGGGACGTTTCAGAGCTGTGGGGTGAGCTGAAGACTGATTTCTGTTTGTTAAGCATGCTGCTGAGGTGACTTTCTGCAAAACCTTTGATGGAAAATGGTCTTTTGGAATAATAGGCCCGTGTGTTACTGAGGATCAAAGGATCACAACTGGGTTTCTTTAAGGGCGGCTGAACCGCAGGCTTTGGTACCTGCTTGATACCATGTGTGGCCTTATACACGGCTGCTTCTTTGTGGCACAGCTAGCATGTTTTCCCTCACAAGAATGGACACACATGCACACGTGCGTGAACCCTGACTCACCGCGTCATTTCTCTGGCTAATTCCCAGTGTTCTCTAACTAAGAAAATAAGTTTGCCCTGAAAACAATGAGCATGTTAACAATGAAACTTTTCTCCAAGTCCAGTCCAATCAGCCGCTGCTGTAAACAGGAACACCGTGAACATGCATGACTGCACTTTCTGTGGCAGGAACATGAATCTGTCAGCTCTGGACTGAGGCTGGACACCGTATCCGCTGGGTTCTAAATGCCCTTTCTTGGAGGGGTGGACCTACAGTATGGCGTCCACTGTAGGCCTGTACAGACACATGGATGTAGACTACAGTGTGTGACTCTCACTCATGGTTTTCTGGTTTGAAGCCTGGATTTACCACTTGTGCGTACACACCCATCAAAAGAAGATGTTAAATTACCGCAGCTACTGTGAGTCTGAATTCATGCAGGGAAAAAACGTTGTTGACTCTGTGTTTCAAGAGAGAAGTTTGGGATTTTCCCAGACGCTTAACAGTTTCTGGCTTCCAGGGTTCGGTCCGTTTGAGGAGCGTCTTCTCCAGCTGGGGCCACGGGTTCCACAGCTGGGAGCTGAACTCTGACTCAACTCTCGAGTTTTTGTTCTTCTGCCTTTGTCTCTTGGACGTGCTTAATGTCAGATCTATGCGTGGGAAGCGATGCAAGACAGGTTTTTGGTGGCAGAATCATCAAACATGGCCCTTCAGAGGACACAGTCTCAGTGGATTTCCCTCTGTTTGCGCCTTGCTGATGTCCAAACAGGTGCGGTGCTGGCTTGGTGTGGAGGACAGACACACAGACTGGAGCTGAGGGGGTCGTAGCTCCTTGACAACCGACTCCAGAACATCTGTGTCTCGCCAAGTGTGAACAAGATGTCTGGTTTCCGTGTCTTGGGTAATGGCCCGCTCGTCTGCCAGCACCCTCTGGATCATCCTCCTCCTTGTTCTCCACGTAGTAGGGAATTCTGTAATGAACTGATGGGAGGGTAGATGAAGCTCACAGCTGCCAAATCTCTCCTCCTTTTCCAACTAAAGGATAAATGACTCACTTACACACACCACTTGCTCGCTCAGCGCATGGATCTCTCTTCCCTCTGTCTCTGGGAAGATTAAAACACGGACCTCTTGATCAGATAATTACTTTGGCTGGAAATTAATAGCAAGCTTTGGGTGGAAATTAGTAATGAGGATGCACACACATTGCCACACACTCTCAGACACACACACAGGAAAAACTAATACTCTTTCTCTCCCTGGCCTTGCATATAAAAAATGTATCATGTACAGAAAAGCAAAGCCAAGGCCCTAAACTGAAAAGGCGTAAGCTTTTTATCCTCTATTAAGAATTCTCACTAATGTGGCCAACGACTGTGATTTGGAAACATATTTGACTTTCTAAATGCAAGCTATAAGTGTTCCTTATCCTCCCACACATGGGCTCAATCTATGAATTGCCCATTTTGTTTTTTCCCTGCCCCTCGTTATTTTGTGCACATGCAGTTTTCTGTCTCTTACCAATGAGAAGATGCAGCCGGTGACAGAGGCACTGCAGTCCTTTCCACTTGTTCAAGTCCAGAGCTTAAGCGATGCAGACTTGCCGGCGCTCATCTAGACTCGTAGGACAATTTCCCACCCAGGTGGGCGACATAATTCTATTCTGTTCTAGCTCATTTCCATGGCTTGGAGGCATTTTCTGAGAGCTAGTGCGACTGAATCACCTGTGTGATCGTCTGAGGTGATGCAGACTTGGAGACTTGATACCAACAGTCAAGTTTCCATCCAAATGTGGTGCAAATTTCAACCAAATTTCCAGAAAATTGGCAAAAGCAAATGCAAATTATTGCACATTTCCAACCCGCTACTGTTGGTGGTGTGAATTGTCAAGATGAGTTCGTGCTCGTGCACAGCTCGGGGGGAGGGGGAGCGGAGATGGGGGCGGGGGGGCAGGAGGAATTGCAAATCTGGCATGCTAACCTGTAATCGCACAGTGAAGACAGAGAGATTGAATATCAGCAGTCTTCCTCCAGAATGACTCACCCCACCTTTAATTTGAGGAAGGTTACAGTCCCCTCACCGCTGCCATTTTTTGTCTCCGCAGTGGAGCGCAGGCTTCAGCGACCAATAGGTCACACGTGCTTCATGTTTGTCACGATGACTTCCCTGAGTGTTTCCTTTGCGTTTTGTTTTTATCAATGCGCCAAGTTTCTAAAATAAGTGTAAAAACTTTTCACAAAATGAAAACGTGCATTAAAGAATTGGATGGAAATGCACCAATGAAATGCACCATAAGGCTCTTGTTGCATGTCTTCATGCTGCTGAACATTGTTTTCAAGTAAAGGCAGTGACCCTTTAGCAGTTTTTTTTTTTTTGGCTGGGAGGCTTCTATTTGATGCTTATATGTTTTACAAGGTTGTAAATCCATCCATATACTGGCAATGGGGAGTATATCTTTTGAAATACATTACTGCAGCTGTTACCTCCTATTTACAAATCATTTTCTCCATAGTGTGCAACAGGAGAGCGCAGCTGCCGGTGTCATTTGTTTAGCAGAAGCCTGTCTTCTTGTTGCACTTTTAAGCCTCTGCTGATGGAAAGAGGTGAGGTCAGCCCGTCTCGTGCAAACTTTACACTCAGCAGTGGTTTGCTCTATATTGCGCTCTCCCAAACCAAATCAACCTCTTGCAAAAGAGTTGACATTAACATCTTTTGTTTGCAGCTTGAAACGACACACGTGCAGCCTCCAGTCCGAACAATGAGCTCACATGGCAACAAGTACATGTGCCAGGGGCCAAGTGGGAGTAATGAGATAACGGAGAAATAAATTTCCATCCGAGTTACGTGATTTGAAACATATTGTAATTGAAAGAAAATCTCCGCACATCTATGAGGTGGAGAAAAGAAATCCTAAAAGCGGATAAGTCGCCCTGCTCTAATGTGAGCGCGGGCTCACTGAAGACCTCTGAAGTGCTGTTGATTGGCCGTGGCTGGGTGGGAGCAGCGAGGGGAGCCAATGAACATCTGCGTCTTGCCTTAAACAAATACTGCAACACTCACCAGTTGCTCATATCCAGCCGGCTAAATAACCTACAGCAGGCGTCCTTGTATGGAATTAAACAAAGCATGCAAGGCTCATATTTATGTAACCTGCTGATAGATGACTATTAGGTGGAAGGAAGGTTTACATCAGCCCTCTAAAAATGCTCAAAAATGGGGACATTCTTGCTTTTTTCCCCACCCAATCTGTCTTCTGTTTATTCTTTCACCACCCTGAATCCTCCATAGCATAACTAGCATGATGAATAGCATAATGCCTCTCAATCTAAACTAAACCTCACTGTCTCAAACGCAGAAAGGATGTTTTTATCTAAGAGGCCTTACTTGAGCCTCAATCCCTTCTTTCACAGACATGTAGCCTTTTCTTTTGCTACTCTTTCCACGTCCTCTGTCTCCTTGATGTTTGACTGGTGCTATGCTGTTTTCTCTTGCTGACTGTCTCCCCTGCCGTGGAAATGTGGATCGTTTCCCAGAAATCCTTTTAAACGGAACCGATTTTTATAAGAAAGGGATTTGCATTTAAAGCAACCTCCCCCCTCTCTGAAAGCCGGTAGCCCATCATCCTCAGTACCTCAATCCGATGATTAGCTTCCTCAAGAGTTAAACAGGCATCCGAGTGCCACAAGTACTCTCGGCCCGTGTCTCTCTCTCCCTCTCCCTTTTCCCCTCTCGCCGAGAAGGATGCATATGGCAGCGGGGAATTGCAGGTGGATGATAGTTTAGCTCGCTGAGAGGATACACCCCCAGCCCATACATCCATGTCAGGCATTCACTTTGGAGAGCCAGGCTGTCCTCCACCCACACACTACTCTCTGAGAGTGGGACACAATGGGGACAGGCTGCAGCAGAGAGGGAATGAGGCCACAGCCTATCAGCCATAAGCACCAAGGAGAATGGCACTTTTAGAGGGATGGGGGTTCTCTTTGAAGTGAGTCAAGGAGAGATGGGGAGACCGGCATGAGTCAACGAAATAGAAAGAGCAAATGCAGAGAGGGCAAGGAGGGTGCAAGAGTGTGCACGTCTACACTGCATAATGAGCAAAGTAGGTATATTGCCTATTTGCATTCCATAATCACACACACCTGGGGGCCAGATATGGGAGATATACGTGATGGGGCGCAATATGTGGTTATAACAAAGGGATTAAAAAGGCCTTTAATTAGAAGACAACAACTGAGAAGGAGCTGTTTATCTCAGGTCCATCTTCCTAATTCATCTTGCACTCTAATCACAGCTGATATGTGAAGCACTGAGCGTCGCGCCGGCAAAAAAATAAAAAAAGTCCCCTGTGAAGCATTTATACATGCTGTTGTTGTCTTGCGTCGTGTGATGTTTTTGTCGTTACATTCATAAATAGAATGAAATCTTGCGGGGGGAAAAGGCAACATGAGGCTGGCGAGACGTCTGAGGCTGGATGTGCAAGAATTGATTAAAAAAAGCAACCTTGATGTAAAAAAAAAAAAAAAAAATCTCAGCTTGAAGCATGCACCATCAGTAGACTTGCTTCGATTTGAGTCTGGGATATTTTCCTCCCTGCGTCATAGGTTGACCTACATCTTCTGTTTGATATGCCCGTTTAAAGTTGAAATGTAATTCGCTCGCTCCGGCAACAATCACGAGAACATGTGCATGTTCGCCTCCACCTTCATGCTTGCACACGGCTTCGGCACGTCTCCCAGGGCCTGCTTTCACACACCACACTCAACCAAGTGGGCTCTGCTGTGTACAGCATAACAGGGACATTCCTGTGCGCTAGTTGCCCTCCTACAGCTCGCACACCGCTAAGAGCTTTAACAGGGGAGCCATGCTCCAAAAAGGAGTGGGTCAGTCCAGTTAAAGAAGCATTAAACACCTTTTTTTGGCAGCTCGGTGTTTTATTTTTAAGGATTGCTGCACGCCAAGTGTGCCTCCCCTCATATCCTTCCATTGCTTCGATGATGACTGATCGCCGGCTCAGCCCCGTCCAATCACGGGAGAAGAGTCGCTGTATTATTGAACGCGGTCTATTTTCCCAAGATTGGACTAATGTGCGTTTTTCGAACCGCTTTGTAAACGACTGACTTCACTCCTTGCTGAAAACATAATATGGCTGACTGAGGAAGGAAAATGGTGCTCTTTGTACTCTAACAAATGGCGTCACATCCAAAATCTTTATTCTAGATATATCGGTCACCGCCGCACAAGCACCCCGGCGCGGGCTGGTTGGAGCAACGCGTGCACTGATGAAGAGAATCAGCTCTCCGTGTTTCCGTTGTTGCTCGACTATGAAAAGGCGCGACGTGTCAAAATAAAAGAAGATTCTCGCAGCGACTCTGTTTTCTGTCTCGACTTAGATGTGTCAATCCTTAGATGGTTTATTTAGCTGGAGTCTGCACTGTTAGCTTCAAGCTGTCCACCTCCCACAGCAGATTAGTCACTGAAAGCTGCGTGTGTGTGTGTTTCTGCGGCAACACCCCCCCCCACCCCCACCCCCAGGCTTTGATAAAAACTCTGTTTTAAGTACAGCAGCAGACATTTTGGGGGCTCATTGAGAGTTCATTAAATGCATCACAGCAGTAGATGGAGCTGTGGGTTGTTTTTTTTTTCTTCGTCAAGCCAGATTTGAAATAAGATGGGTCAGCTGTCATAAAAGTTCACATTTCTGTGCTTTTTCTGCTCTGAGAAAGCAGAGTTCATTACGCTGCTGCAGCTCTATAGGATCATATATCACTGCAGCCTCGTAGGCGCACGCACACATTACGGCATTTTGGAGCGGATCCCGGTCTTTTCCCGTTCATGATCAAATGGCACAAGACACAAACATGCTAATGATTAATCTATAGTGAACTGACTGGCAAGCTATGCGCCCTAATTAGAAGAAGACAAAACAAACACAGGGGTGGCAGAGTCTCCTGCTGGTTAGGAAGATCATCCCAGATTTCTCCGCCCTGCAGGGGTACCGGTCTGTGAGTGACCCCGACCGCAGGCCTCCCTGCAGACTGGGGAATACAAGAAGACGAATATCCTCTTCAAGGGTTGAGAAAGTGTTTGAAAACAAGCACATAAGCTGCACTTTTCCGTGGCGCCTCTGCTGCGGTGGCACAGAGCTCAGCCCCGCTTCACGGATGATCGGCTGTCTGCGAGCCTTTTGTGAAGGAGACGGCTGCTCGAGGCTGGTTGGTTTGTAGAGGGCACTTCTTGACCACAGAGGGGTGATGTGTGATCACCCCCCAGGTGCAGAGCAGGGGAGCGTCTGTATGAAGCTGTCAACGTGCTTCATGAGAAGCATTGGCAGCTTTCTGTCTTCGTTATGTCTCATTTTCCTCCCGAGCTGATAGGTGATCTTTAGTTTCTTTTTTTTCCCGCCTCATAACAAAATGTGCGACATTTGTCTGTTTGCAGTCGATCATAGAAATGTGGCGCTCTCTTCTGCCAACTCTGATCACAGGATCTAGACGGCTTGCTCTGATGCTGACTAGCACATCGCCCAGATGATGAATCAACAAGCAGAGGATCATTTCCCAATATAAACGTCTTTTCGGAGCCGCGCGCCTTTGAGTTTCTGCGCCGCTCGCTCGCTCCTCTTCTCTGCCGTTGTACAGTCTGTAGCCTTTGACAGCAGCTAACAAAGTGAAACCTTTTACCAAAAGCATGTCTGCAGAATGAAAAAAAAAAACGGGCATCACAGAAATTGTCTTTTTAAAGAGCAAAGTGCTAAAATGTACTGTGCGGCACACATCTGTTTACTGAGGCACTTGCCTTTCAATCTGGTAGAATCAAGGTCTCTGCAAAGAATAATACGCGTTTTGAGCTCAGAAGAGGCTGCAGCGCAAACGTTTAAAGGTGAGACACGCTCACAAAAACAAGGCTCCCCTCGTCTCCTGTAGCACTCAGTCAGCCTCCAGCGCAGTCACTGTGTGCATAATGATAAAAATAATGATAAAAATGAGTGTGTCGACACTAATGAACACGTGACCCACATTTCAAAGAACTTTCCTCTTCCTGTCTACAGCGGCAGGAAGGGTTTAGAGTCAGAAATGAAAGTCAAGGTGTTAATACAATGAAGTGTTGGTGGAGAAACTCTGATGTCTTTGTGTACTAAATTTTACATTTTAGGCATTTAGTTGAAAAGCGTGGCGCTTTTGATGTTTGTCTCGACAGGGAAATTAAGGTGAAGAAATAATGAATGACGAGGGAAGAAACGCGTAAGAGAACAAAGACAAATGTTTAGAAGGGATAAGATGTTAACGACAGAGCCGCAGTGATCAGTTGATTCATCAGAAACCGTTTTGAACGATGAACTTTTGCTGCTTCCAGATTCTCAGATGTGAGGATTCGATGCTTTTCTTAACAGACATAACAGTACATGGAATATCTTTGGGTCAGAGAATAATCAGCAGATTAGTCCGCGATGAAAACAAGCACCAGTTGCCGCTGGTGGAGTTTCAAAATGAAATCAGTCTCCAGGTTACAGTGCAAATGATAAACCAATAGCTCACACACGGCTGGCCTCGTCTCCAGTGTTGCAGTGCTCTTTATTCAAAGAAAGCATGACTTGAGGTTTTGAATAGTGCAGCACAAACCCCCCAATATAATGACTTGATTAAAAAAAAAAGTCTTCATAACTTTTCCTTTGCAATTCATTCCTCCTCTGTATCAGGACGCCACCAGGGAGTCGGCGTAGCCCGCAACAATGTTCTCAAGAAGCCTCTCGGTTTTTCACGGAGTTGGCTTATTTTTGAAGAATACTCCAGAATGTGGGACCGTAATTGGAAGTAGCGGGAGGTGAATTCACTCAGTGACAGATCAATATTCCGAAGAAGCTGAAATATGCTGTAACGCAAGGCAGTTTAATCAATCATATTGTACTGAGAGGCAGCCCGGGGAATTGTGTGTTTAAAGCTTTACATTCTCAAAAGTGTCTACTTAGAACTGAATTAACAATTTAACCAGAACAAAACAAAGTGAGTTTTTTTCCCCGGTTTGCTTCCTGTTGGGAGTTGAATGTTGAAATCTATAGCTTTTGCTTCTTCTCACAAATATTAGTCAGTTCCTGTTGTACACAAATGTCCGACAGCAACACACCCCATAATAACACTAATCTATTGTCAGACAGCCATAGATGTCACCTCGCTGTAGATTATGTCGTTCTTCATCTCATGCAGTCTCTTTGCTGATATCTTTGGCCTCACAGCGATGTGAATGTTATTTGTGTGAAGGGAAAAAGGCTGTTCGAGTCCAAAATGCACAATTGCTGTTCAACAGTTAACACCTCGGGTCAAAACGCATTACTTGTAGGCGGCGATATAAAAAGGCGCCGAACCGAGACAACATCTCACATCCTCTTAACCTTAACCTCTCATTTTATGTGAGGCTCCAAACTTTTTACACAACTGCGATTAAGTAAATATTCACTTTGAACTCGTGCGACTTGAATAATGCAGCCGTGTTTCCGACCACAATTAATTAAAAGGGAATGGCAATGAATCATAGATGCTCCTTTGGATGCTTCTACCTGTACTAATCAACATTTGTTTTGTGTTTCAACTCCGGAGAGAAACTTTTTGGTAAATCTTCTCTTCTGTTATGACACACAGATTCATATTAAACACTGAGAAGGAATTAGCAAAGATTAAAAAGGTGATTTGCCAGAGGGATTAGAAAATGTGTTGGCTGAATAACAACCAGGAAGCAAAATAGTTTATGATTTGTGGGGAATGTATGAGCCCGACTGATAACTTATCTGGGGCCAATACGGATATAAGGGAGTAAAAAACTGGCCCACATATACGTGCATGTGTCGTCGGCTGATTAATCAGGCCAATAACTGTCATTTGGTGATAATCAGTATCAGCCCATGCCTGCGCTCACCAGGCCAATTCAACAAAACGTGTTGGCAGGCAGGTCAGAGACGACGCGTGTCTTTTAATGTTGTTGTGTTTTCGAGGGAATAACACGTCGGTGTTAAATAAATGATCATTGGGACCAAAAGCAAAGAGATGCTGCTGGGTGCCGCTGTGTACACAAACATTGTTTATGTATATTTTTATTTATTCATGTACGTTTACATAGTTTCGTTTTCCCTCAGAAATGAGGAGACGCTGCTGATAAATGCTGTAGTTTAGTGCTCGTACAGCTGTTATAGGCCAATATTAGCTGATGAAATCCACTGACTGATGGGCTGTCCAGTGTGAACTCTGAGACCGGTCAGGGTAA
Organism: Chaetodon trifasciatus; assembly: GCA_037975065.1. Lineage (NCBI taxonomy): Eukaryota > Metazoa > Chordata > Actinopteri > Chaetodontiformes > Chaetodontidae > Chaetodon > Chaetodon trifasciatus. Next base: position 3,727,542 of record JBBMOE010000011.1, read on the forward strand.
AACACACTAGAAAGGACATTCGGTCTGCCTACTGACCCAAATAGTTACTGTTAAAATAGTCTATTTATGTACACATACTTGCACTTGTACCTGGAATGCTTTGACAGTGAGCATGTTGCCGTGTATCAGCATGCTGGTTGGCTCTCCACAGCCAGTCAAGCTCATGTGGCGTCACTGCTCCGCTGTATGGCAGCATTATGGTTTCCCCTTTAGTCCCAGTGAAAATGAACAACGACCGGCATCAAGCTGTGTGTTAGCATTGCTCAGCTGAAGTCGAGTTTGTCTGTGCAAACACCAAACACGTCATGTACGACAGCATCACTCAAATATGTCAGCTGAGACGGAAACGGAGTGGAAGGTGAGTCCTCCTCCTCCTCCTCCTCCTCCTCGCGGCGCTCAGGCAGCCTCTCACCGCATATTCAGACCACAGCAGTAACGGATGCCTCAGGAGCGTTTATCTCTGTGGATATGTGACCGTAGTCTGTGTAAAGAGTACACAATGACTGTGTAAACTCAGGCCAAACTGTCAGAGGTCAGACCTGTTCTTCATCCTCAGTGCTTTGGGTCAGTCGGTTTCAATCACAGCAGATCATCTTTGGTTTCTGTCCAGTAGGAAGCTTCCTCTCTAACTAGGTCACATCCTGTCCTGGGACAGAGACCAGCCACAATACCTATTGAAGAAGACAAAGAGTGTCAAGCATTAACACCTTTTCTTCATCTCACCTTCGCCCCTTTCGTCTCACTTCTCCATGACACGTACTTAAAGTAGCTGAGCTCATCCACAGGAGGCTTTTGTCAACCAGTGGACGAGGAGTTAAACAGCTCGGGCTGCTGCGCATTTGTGAGTGATGTGCGTGTTGGCGGCCGGCCGCCACCAGACCAGGAGACAGGAAGTGGACAGGAACTACAGGAAGCTGAGGTCTAATCTCACTAGACACAACTCTGTCAAAGACACACACACATGCACGTTGTGTGTGCATGAGTTTCACGTGCACACATTAAATGTACGCTCACAAAAACAGCGCTGGAAAGCTGACACGATTCTTTTCATATGCACTGTGTTAGATAACCTGAGTGTGCCAAGGACTTCCAAACATACACGTTTTAAAGGTTCTTTGCAACACAAGGACAATCGCTTCTACCATGAAGTGAATGGGATCATCTTCTCTAAAGGAATTATTTGAGTTCTTCAACAAACAAAACAAAGGTCACCGACTCTTCAAGTAGAGGCTTTAATCCATTACACTGTTAATACAGACAACCTCATTCATTGTACCTGTAGTTAGCCATGTAGCATTAGCCTCAAAAGAATGATCGTAATATGGAGAGAAATTGACCAAATTTTGGGTTTTTTTTGAAAGGAGAAGTTCATAATTCACATTTTTACTAGATTTATATAAGTTAGAGAATGCCACTCGTGTGTATAATGAATATGAACTTTGTGCTAGTAGCTGGTTAGCTTATCTTAACACAAATTAGGGTTGGGTGGTAATCCGGTAATAAGGTATCCCGTGGTATCTAAAAATAGCAACGGTATCAATTTCATTACTGTCATTAAAAAAAATGCTGTGCATATAGGTCTACAGGGGCCTAACATAATTGTAGCATCGTCATAACAAAAATGAAGTCCACTCTGTTCAATGTATCTGGTTGAATTTTTACTCAAGAAGAAGGTGACTGTGTAAAAGTACATGCTAAAAAAATGAACCTGAGCAGTTTTACAGATGTTTTAACACAGGTGTGTCCAGGCGCTCATTTAGGCATCTGGGCAGAGTACCGTTATCTCGTCCAACCATACGGAGAAACTCCTCTGTTGAAAACACTATTTTAAGCCTTTTTTCTGAAAAGCCTTTTTTCTGGGGAAGTAACCCCAGAGATAGGTTATTGCATGAAGAGCACTCCCTCCACTCTAGAAACCCCCTCCTCTTTATATAAACAACCAGGACCTTCGTGATTGATCTCAAACTAACACAGAGTCATAGGAGGAGACATTAGCAGCGTTTTTTCGGGCTGGAATATAACCTTTGACAAACAGCAAAGTTAATACATACTTCATGATTTAGCAAAGTTTTTTTCTGCTACTCTTTGGCTGCTAGCTCGTCGAGTTTTCGTCGCACAGTGAGGAGGCAGACATCTTTGTGATCATCAGACTCTGCTTTCATATGATACTGGACTTTTGTGGTTTGCGTGAAGTGGTGAAATCAGCAGATGCCGTACCTTTTATGTGCGCTATTTTCATGTTTTTGTTACATGCGCATATAATTTCTTGGGGTATGAATTATGTTTCGTTTGGGTGGCAGTCCTTGGTAGAGGCTTTTAGCTGAGTTTCTCCCCGTCATTCTGGTATGCTACACATTAGGATTGGTGCTTCTTAGCGTGAGCATTGACTGTCTGAACTGCGCGCATGTCATGCTGCCCTGCAAAGTGATTTTTAATTAGTCACGGTAATACCGTATACCCCGGGAAAATGTAGGGAAGTTTTGATGGTATCAAAATTTGGATACCGTCCAACTCTAGCACAAATGCTGGATACAGAGGGAAACTCGTAGCTTGGATGTACGGACAGAGCAAGCCTAACTGTTCTCCTCACTTCCCAGTCTTTGTGCTAAGCTAAGCAAACACGAGAGTGTTATCAATCTTCTTATCTAACTCCTGGCAAGAAAGCAAATAAGTCGAATTCCCAAACTGCTAAACTATTCCTTTAATTTTAATGTGAAGCATGGAGGCATCAAACTGCGTAAAGCACCAGAACATCCCATAAGCATGTCTGATTTCAGGGTACGGGCTTTGAAAAATTTAAAACATGTGCTCGCAGTATCCCCTGAAACACACACAGGTTTTGAGTTATGCCTGGAGGACGGTAACTCTCCTATTGAGAAATGACTTCACTCCTGCAAGAATCAGGACAAACGTTCATACGGAGCATGAAAGAGAGCAGCTTTAAGTCCCAAACCACCAAACAGGTATTGTGCAAACAGATGCAATTTGTTTGCTTTTGCATTTCATGATTTATTTCACATTTGCCTCTTGTATTTGTTTTACAAAGGTGAGCTGTTATCATTGAGAGCTTCATGACTTAGCTGCAAACACACGTCTAGTTTTTATACATTTGCCATCCGTAAATCACAAACCCTCTAACGTCTCATCCCCTTCTTGCCTCTTTTCCACTATCCCTGTTCTTCCCCTCTGTCTCCATTTCTCTTGGTGTTTGAGGGTAATTGGCACTCTGTTTCTTTAATTAAAATGAGGTCTAATTGTAGCCGAAGCAGGGCAAATGTTCATAGGCCTATAATTTCCCTATCACACTCCAGAGCCGTACAGAGAGCGGATAATAAGGAGGGAAAGAGCGCCCGGGAAAGAAATGACCACAGAAAGTGAAGAATTGTCAACGCGAGAACAAATGGGCCCTGATGTCGAACTTGAGGTCGGTTGTTGAAGGCGTGAAGACAGCTGTATAGAACATGAGGGTGTAATATTTGCTGTATGGCCCCCCTTTGTGAAAAGCACCGGGTCGAGTTTTACATTTCAAAAGAAACCCGTGTACAACACCCTCTATTGTTGTCGGCCTTTCGTACAGAAAATTTAATACCTTCCCGCTGCCTGTTTTTCTGACATGATATCTCAAGTCACCTCCTTCAGACCTGCTCCTCTGTGTCCTTACTTTAAAAAAGGCTTCATTTTTTTACTATATTTAAAAACATTTAGCATGTAACATACTCCATAATTGTAATTCCAAGGCTCAGTCCTGGCCTTCTCGCCAGCGCCAGCATCAGTTTAGTCTTCTCTAGTGTCTCCTAATGTCGACGATTGTACTGTAATTACTGTACAATTGTTTGTTTTGGGTGTTAAATACGGCCAGATGACGAATTTTCATTGTTCCTACATTTTTCGAGCACTGGGGGCAATTTTCCGGCGGTGGGTGGCCGCCGCCGCTGTAAGAATGTAGGGGAAACGCCAGCTTCCTCCAACAGGGCTTAAGTCTGAGTCTGCTCCAGTGAAAGGCAAGGCCGTGCATGCACATAACAGAAACACTCACGCATCCTGTCTCATAAACCTTAATGATAGAGCACGATAAACAGTGATTACTATGCCTGGGGGGGGTGTTTCTTTCCCAGTCCTTTAAAAATAAAAATCTCCATATGAAACAGAGGCAGGTGTGCATATGAAAGGTGGAGATGGGGCACTCTCCAAACAGGAGCCAGAGTCTTATGAAGGTGTTGTTTTAAATTAAGCCGGAGTGAACTGGAGGTAGACTAAATGCGGGGAAAGCACCTTCCTGAACTCTGTCATCCAATTATCCTCCTCATCCACCTCCGTGCTCTTTTTTTTTTTTTTTCTCCTCTGCTCTCTGCAGACTTTCCATTCTCCCTCTTTATCGCCTCAGATTGTTGTTCTAAAGCTGGTGGGCTTGTGCGGTTTTGAAGTGGAGGAGGGTGAGAAGCATGTATGCCTGTGTTTCCTTGCAGGGCGTGTGCACAGAGAGAGTAAAAATGAGCAGGAGAAGCGGGGAATACAGAGGGAGAGGTCATTGATTAAAAGTCGCATTTACCTCTCAGTGTGATGGAATGACGGACCTGCTGCATATGCAACCTGGAGAATTACTGGTGTCAAGTCGGTGCTTTCATACGCCGCGCATGAGACGGGTCACCCAGATGATGGGAACGAGAAAATGACACTAAAGTGGAACGCAATAAGAAAGATTTGAGTCATTTGTCTGTACGGCATTTAGAAGGGGATCAAGAAGGGGGTGAAGTCAGTATTTGTGTGTGTGTGGGTGAGGGTTCATCGAGGAAATGTGCTAAATTAGCAGGAGCGTGATTGAGTGATCGTTAAAATCATTACAGCAAAACGAGGAGCTAAAGAGTCAGATATTCTGGAGATGACACGAGCTGTTTTTCCACTTGTTCTTCTACTGTTCGTTATTGCATATTAAAGTGTGTGGCAGTCAGACATGTTTTTTTAATCTGAAGGAGGAACGGCAGCGGGGCAGAGGAGGATATATTTATTTAATACAGTTATCAAAGCAATCTGTGGTATTACTGCTCTACCCGGTTAATTCATCCTGCTAATGTAGTAGACTGTGGGATGTAGGATGATTCGTCGGAAAAGTGAGGGGAAATTAACAAGTTATCACCTACATCAAGCACAGCGGAACGAGAAGCTGATTTACCGTGAACTATGTGCTTTGAATGTCCGCATATCCCTTTATGTTGAGCTTTAAGTGCCAAGTGCAGCGATGGAAGGGCTAAAAACAGAGCTGAGCTGAAGAGACCACACAGCGTCTAACGTTCATTAGTGCTAAACAGCAGAGGCGTAGCACAAGTTTCTGGACCCTGTACGAAGGCACTCTCTGCGGACCCCTCCCCACATCCAGGGCTATTTATTCTTGTATCTTTGCCCTCTTCCCATGAGGGCCCTGCATACTCAGCCCCCCCCCCCCATCCTGCGCCCCTGCTAATCAGTGGCGTCTGTCTGTGGACGGCTCCAGCTGTAACATTTCATCTCAGCAGAGACAGCGAGCCACATTCTGACTTGCATCACACATGTGTTTCTTTTTTCCTTTTTTTTTTTCATGCCTTCATGTGTATTTCATTGGGATGTGGGTTGCTAAGTGGTAAATGTGATTGCCTCTCACTTTACAGAGGATCACAGAGATTAGTGACTGTAGGCGTTGCAGTTATTTTTGTAAAATACTACAAGTGTTGGTGCCGAACAGTGTTATGCAGAATATATTCATAGAGCACACGGAGACCCTGACAGGCTTCATATCTGCATAATGTTCTGGAGAAAATCTTTCCTCCCGTGTGCAGCGCTGCACTGGAAACAGACTATAATCATCAGCAGTTACATCACTGAGCAGACAATCAAAGTAACTTGACACTGATATTAGAATTACACAGGATGAAGAAGCCATCAAACTACGGGCAGGGCGACAAAATGCATGAGATGCAGTTCTTTTTCTTTCACTTAGGGCTGCCTCTGATTATTATTTATCTTTTTTCATATATATATATGTATATATCAGGAAAACTCAGGAAACTCTCACGTTTGAGAAGCTGGAACTCTGTTTGGCATTTTTTTTTAATAAATGGCTTGAATCTTAAATCGAGAAAGTTGGGGACAGCCAATGGCAAACATACATTTCATGACAATTAATTATATTGCTGAAAATGTAAACTGGTATTATTGGAGCTTGACCAATAGCACAAGTGTTTTTGAAGAGGTACAGGGTCAACAAACCTAAATGAACACAGATGGAATCACTGAACGTGTTAATAAAATTGATCATTTGATTTTGATGGGCGCACGTCGAAGCACGCAGGAGGTGGAAACGGCACACTTGAAGCAGTTCAGAAAAAGAAAACTAGGATTCAGAGTGAAGCACGTTCCACGGCCATTTTTTATGAACGTAATGTAACAAGTTTGACCTTTTCAAGCCATTTGTATTTGAGTTCAAATCGATTGCATGTGCTGGAAAAACCGACTAATACTTGAATAAAGCTACAGAAAGCAAAGTTGGGTGGAAAATAAAACAATAAGAGAACATTAGGTAAAGATGTTTTTTCAATGCAGGGTGTGTGTGCATGTGTGTATAGTGCCTCGATCATGGCACTCAGGAGGAGAGCCGCATTAAATCCTGTTTATTGGTAAAACTAAACTGCCTCACCTTTGAGATGAGCTTCTGTGGGGCTCTAAAAGCCGGTCTGTTACAGAGACCTCATCCCATCGCTATAAACACTAGTCACAATTCAGCAGAGACGATCATCAAAGACAGCTGGGGGGGGGGGCACGCACATCGAAAACAAAGAGGGCAGGTAAGTGAGCAAATCACCAAATCACCAAATAAACAGCTCACACACTGCAGGACTCCAGTGTCTGCTTATTTATCGCCCCAATAAATAAATGAAAAAAAAAGATGACCTCACATGAAAAGAAGTCCCTTCACCCTCACCTGACTCCACGTCAAGTTACGTGGCGTTCAGGTCGCACGCTTTATTGGGACACTGAATCATCGCGGAGCAGCTGAGATTGTGTGCGCGCTGGCAGGCTGCCCCTCGAAAGATTACAAAAAATCAATTCCATTGTAATCACAGATTGCAACTGGGAGGGCTTAAATCTTTCTAGACGTGCGTCTGTGTATCTGTGTACGTCTGGCTCATTCTCTTGTCCCAGCGACTTGTCCCTACTAAGGCGGACTCTATTCACCAGGTTCGGCGTGAGCGTTGGCATGCCATTCAAAAAGGGGGGGGGGGGGTAAAAACAAACATGACAGGAAAGACAATTTTCAGCTGCTGGGAATGTTCCTGTAGATGTAATTGACTGGTGAAACTCTTCTCCCCTAATCCCAGTATAAGCCATAGCTGATACTTGGCGGAGAGCTGGGGAATGGAAATATGTTCACTCCGTGATTTTAAATTCACTTATGTGTTTCTCTGAATGTAAATGAGCCTCATCTGTGTCGTTTTTCTACTCCCTGCTGTGTCTGACACCATGTTTTTTTTTCTGTCGTCCTCACAGAGGTCCTGATGAACACTAAGACGGAGACTTCTGATCTCAAATGGACCGTCTTCTCCAATGCCAAACCCGAGGTACGTACGTAACCCCGGCCTCAACGTGTTATCTGTATTGCTAACACGGACCGTGTGGTGACGGGGGATTTTTGGCTTCCAGCTGTTCCTTTGTTTCTTTGGCTATAAAGCAGTTCCTTATATGGCAGGTAACTGACAGAATAAAGGGAACGCCAGAGTGAATGTGGGATTCAAAGTATATTGGAAGCAGATGCTTTGATATATCCCATCAACCTTGGAGTTGAAGTCACTGGCTGCCCACAAATTCGAATACTGCAGCCAGAAAAAGACATATTTGTAATTTGATCAACTGAGGGCTGGTTGCTAGGATATTTTTGCCAGCAGCGTCAGTGACCAAAACTGCTCAACTCGCTGATGTCTCAGAAGGAAGACAGTCACAGCGACGCTGGCAAGCAGATTTCTGGAACTGGACGGAGAAACTCAACGAATGCGTCTGTGCTTTAAAGCTGCAAAGCGAAACAGGCCGACTGCCTCGAAATAGTTTGCGCAGGCGCTGCCGTCTGGAGCGGTTTATCAAGAGCTCCACATTGTCTGGACTGTGTTTTTTTTAACATAAACTTACCTCTAAAAAGGGTATTAAGCAGCGATTGAGCTAATAATGACGGGCAACAGTGGAGAGGTGCAGCGAGCTGTCTGCATCAGAAAGTACAGATAATGAAAAGCTTCATGTATGGATTATTTATTTTTAGCTTTAAAGGATTATGATGCACTCATAGTCGATATTTGTGTCAAGTTCCAACCCCGTCGGATTGAAATTCTGGCTCCTCAGTCTGAAAAATACTTACACATCATTGCCAAATATTAAGTGTTGCTTTAACTTTTTATGAGGAGACCAAATAAAGCTAATACTCCAGTTCAACCTCCATCATAATCATTTTATTATAGCACTATTTAAGAGATTTTTACAGCCCGTGTTCAGGTGAAACGTCTGTGGCCCATATGACTCGCAGTATTTATGGTCTGGAAATATACAGTGCAACTGTGTATTTGTACATCTCTCAATTTTGCTCTCAAAACACATTTTGAATGATTGCTTCAAATGATTTTTGTCAAATCCAGATGAGCCCTGTGGGATGTTTTGTGCATCTGCATCACGGAAAACATTTTGTTCACAGAAACGTGTGCTGCCAAAGTCCAGAGTATTTATTTTTTGGGGGATTAAAAGGGAAATTCTCCCCTCAAGAGATTCAAACCTGGCTCTCAGTGCTCTGCTGCACTGTAATTCATTCAGACCAGCATTCTGCCTCACTCAACACATCATCTGCAAATGGATTTTTAAAGATTTACATATTTACATAACTGAATTTCTGAGCCTCAAGTTCAGCAAATCTGCTCAATTCTGCCCCGAGTATGTTAATTTCTTGCTTGTTCCCCGCTCTTGGGAACACAGTGATGGTGAACATGTTTGCTGTTGACTCTGAAGTCAAACATTAAAGCCTTTTTCAGTTGCGTTTGGCTCCCCAACAAATGTAGATTTCTGTGAAGGGGTTTCAATTCATACATATTTGTGATATCCCGTCTGTATTCTTGTATTTTAGTCTAACAGCATGTGTGAGGGGTGAGCGCTGTCTGTCTGGGATGCTCTGTGTAGCAGTGTGCTCTGTTTGACAAGTGAGACTCGTATTCCCACTTGCTGGGCTGCGGCTCAGCAGGGGGAATGATTTAACAACCCAGATTCAAATTTGGACTGGATCATAATCCACTGAAGACCAGATCCACTGGCAGGTGCACTACAGCGGAGGGCCAGCTAAGAACTGCAGTGTTTGTATGAAGAGTAGGACTTTTAATGCGACCAATTAGATGAAAGCCCAAGTCTTTACTGGAGAATTAAATACTGATGGCTCACAAAAATGTTCACAAGTTTTCTGGGTCAGATGTCATTTTAACTTGCAAACTGACAACCCTTTGTTCTCCTCTTGGCTCTCAGTGGGAGGAAGTAAGCGGTTTAGACGAGGAGAACAACAGCGTGAGGACCTATGAGATATGTCAGATTGACAGCGCATCCAGCCATTGGCTGCGCAGCGGCTTCATCCCGCGTCTAGGAGCGTCCCAGGTTTACGTCGAGCTGCGCTTCACCATGATGGAGTGTTCATCCAGCAGCACCCACCACCGCAGCTGCAAGGAGACCTTTAACCTCTACTACTACCAGGCAGACTCCAACGAGGCCACGTCCACTTACCCGCCCTGGATGGAGAACCCGTACACCAAGGTACGCCCGCGCCCGCCCTCTGCTTTACATGGAAATTCATCATGAATGCTCATGCTGTCATTTACTGTCATTATTATTAACGAAGAAACTTTTGACAGGGCTGCAACTAATGATTGTTTCCATTAGTGATTCATTTGCAGATTGTTTTCTCAATTAATTGATAAGGCTTAGTCTATTTATTTAAAAAATATGCTTTTCACAGATTTTCATAGATCCCACAGTGATGCCTTTGCTTCTTTTGCCAGACCAGCTGTCAACAATGTAGTCAGTCGTTTATATATGAATGAAAACAGCAAATCCTCACATTTGAGAGGCTGAAATCATGAAATGTTTGAAAACCGACTGTAACGATTCATCGAAATACAGTCAAATCAATGACAATCAATGCATTCTTGGTCAATTGAGTAATTGATTAATCGACTACATGTTTCTAACTATCATGTCATCCAGGTTCTCTTGGATTGAGCTTGAAACTTACATCTTTTAACAGAAAGCCTGTGTTACAAACTGGGGATGTGGAGTTTATGAGGCAAGGAGGGCCCAATGAGAAAATTATTGAAGTGTGCAATCCATCTGTTTTTTTTTTTGTTTTGTTTTTCCTATACAGGGGACCAACAGTGTGGATATTTTGGCCTCTGCTACTGTTCTTTAAAGAAATCAGTCTCTTCTGCAGTATTAAATCACTAAAATACCATTTTAACGCACTGAAGAAAAACCCCGTAAAGCATTCAGCGTTCAGGTATCTGCATATGACTGTAGAATCTGAAGGCAGGAGACGAGATTCTGGTATCAGAAGCGTTCTGGTCTCTGTTTTCTGTTTGTAGTCTGGGTAGTGTTGACCAATCACGTTTCAGCGAGCTTTGGATGTATACAGGGAAACAGCCCACGTGGAGATCAAAAGAGGCAGAATGCACTGAACAAAGCACAATCTCTAAACCCATCGGCGATCATCTGACAACCATTCCTCCTTTTCTTAGCTGTTTTTGTGTGTCTGCATTTGTATGCAGGTATCTGTTTATAGAGATTAGCTGAAATGTCGAGTTGTTGTTAAGTTTGAAAGTCTTGGTACTAATCAGGCAGTAAACAGTGGCCGGTGCACGGAAGAGGAAGTTTTGGCCTGGATGTCCGCTGGCTTCACCGGAACCCCCAAAAACATTGGCCATCGGAGGCTAAATCGTTGTCAGACGATAGCCGATGGGTTCCGAGATTGCAATATCAGTGAAGTTCTCCCAAACAAGAACGCTCCAAAGCATACCAAAGTTTTTAGATCAACTTCTAATATGCAGCTGGTTTCCATTCAATTCCTTGTAGTTACGAAATCAGCTTGCAGAGACACACAGGTTGCTTCATTTATTTATTTCAGTTACGTTATCATCTCACGTGACAGAGGAGTGTTTTGCAAAGTCGTCTCACCGGTGCGTTCAGTTTGTTTCACAACCTCCGTGTTTGTTTATTGTTATCTTCCAGGTTTCATTTCCAAACACAGCTTCGTAGTGCAGCACTTTCCTGCATCTCATTGCCAAACCTCAGATGCTGTAGCGTCCTTGAACACACCATTGAAAGAGAGGTTTTTAAAAAAAAAAAAAGGCCGCCTGCTCCTCGACTTCATTACCACTTAATAATGTAACATTGACAGAAAAATAAAAGTGATGAAATGTTCGCTGTGATGAATTACCTTTCTCCCAAGCACGTTTCAAGTCCCTACAAGTTGAGGTTCAAAGCGTACTGTAACAAATGGGAAACAATGGCTGCCAGGAAGGTAGTAAATCAATCTAAAATCACAGCGGTATGCCTTGGAAAATGTTCAGTAACGTAAAACATGTGTGATGTCTACTTAATGGGCTAAAATAGCTAAAACATGCAGAACCAGCAGCCTAGTCCTTTTTAAGGGTGAATCTTCTGTGTTGGAATGTGGCCATTACAGGAGGTCTTTTCTCTTTCTTCTTGTCCTAGGTGGACACAGTGGCTGCAGACTTTCTGCTGAGGAAGGATGGGGAACGGAAATTCAACGTGAAGACCTTAAGGCTGGGCCCTTTGTCCAAGAGAGGCTTCTACTTGGCTTTTCAGGCTCAGGGTGCCTGCATGGCCCTGCTGTCTGTCAGGGTGTTTTTCAAGAAGTGCCCTCCCCTGGTCAGCGCTCTTTCCTCTTTCTCTGAGACTGTTCCCCGTACTCTGGTGCAAGAGGCGCAGGGTGTGTGTGTGGAGCACGCCGCCCAGCAGGGGCCCCGACCTCGGCCGCCGAAGCTCTTCTGCGGGGAAGATGGCCAGTGGGTGGGCCAGCCAACGACCTCCTGCGCCTGTCTGCCAGGATTTGAGCCCACTGAAGGACACACAAGATGCACAGGTGAGAGGGTTAGGCCACATATACAAGTATGTATATAGACTACACCCACATAGTGAAGGCAGCAGAGCAGGCAGACTAAACAAGAAAACAATGGTAAGACAAGGGTGGGGTTCACTGAGGGTCACAGCGTTGGAGAGGAAGTGAGAGGCAGAGGAACTTAATGAGGCAGGGGAGCGGCGGTGACACGGAGAGGACGGAGAGAGGTCAGGTGGTGCAGCACTTATCTCAGAGAGGAAGAGCAGGGTCAAAAGCTTACCGCCGCGACAGCTCTTGGTTCAGCTAACATGGAAGGAGCACAGGAGCACCAGAGAGGTGAAGGGAGCGAGAGTCGGGGGAGCGCTCGAGGTAAAGATCATATCACTTTGAGAACATCAAAGCAAAGCAGACAAAAAAAGAAGCAAGAAGCAGGATGATTCTCTCAGGAGCTGTGCAGCAGCTCCGTCTAATGAGTCCAATTAACAAGCCTCGTGCATGAGCACCCCCCCACGCGCTCGCTCGCTCGCACACACACGCATGCTGCACCACACCAGCGCGGATAAATGTTGAGCACCAAACACAAAGAAAGGCAAGAGGAAACGCTACATTTTCTCAAGAAGATGTGTGGTTGCATCTGTCTGTGTTTGGAGGTAGGATTCAGTTTGATCTCTGTGGGAGGTATAATGATTTTTCATAACAAAAAATCATTTCCGACATTTCGCTTCTGGTGAGGTGAGGTTGACATTTCCAGCGTTCTGTCACTGAAGGGAGCTGTGAGGAAAAAACACTCACCAGACCATAAAGGGAAATTGCCTTAATAGCGAGACTGAAGTGTTAATTTGCTTCACCGGGCCGTCATTTCAGAAAATGAAATCGACGTCTGGCTGGATTAATTTAGCTGCTCTGCCATTGTCTCCATACACAATACATGTATTTTCTGGGTCAAACAGAACCCTTTAATGTAAAACTTCTGATCCCGTCAAGTGGATTTAGTGTTATAGATGAGCACGATTACAATATGTAAACCACGTCTTTGAAATGAAGCCCTCGCAGACTATAAATACTGCTACATGGGAGGGGTGTGTTCCCCCATGTGCCAGCTTATAAATGTTATATAATGCAACCCTGCTTCTAAAAAAGTCGACTCTGTAAAACGTTAAAAAAAAAAAAAGCAGAATGTCAAAGCTTGCTAATCCTTTTTGACACATATCAATGTTCAGATTTGAAAGGTTGAATAGTATTTTGATAGCGTTATTTATTCCAGGCCCTTGATAAACATTCATGCAGTTGAAGTACTTTTAGCAATAGTCAGGAAGAGTCATTTGTGGTGTCTTATGGGAAAAAAGAGCATAAAAACTCTCACATTAGTTTCATAATCCTGTTTTATGACAATCACTTGTGTAAAGTATATCTTTAAACTACCTAAAACAGGTGAGACATGCAGCAATACGGCTTTCACATGTGGGAAGTTGGATCAGCCAGACTGTTGACCCTTCAGAACAAGCCAATTTTGGTTGAAGCAATGGTGCACTTGGTGTGAAAGTTTATTGTTTTGTTCTCCTCAGTCTGCATTGTGTGGAGTTAGGTCTATCACACATTCACGTGTATGACAAGTGTCTGTGTGTTGAATCTGGTGTGTATTGAGGAGAATGGGCTCAGTTGAGGGCTGCAACTAATGGCTGTTAAACTGATCCATTTATATGTATATTAATTATTTTGTACTTTATCAAAAATTCAGAATCAGAATCAGAATCAGAATCAGCTTTATTGGCCAAGTTTGCAAACAAAACAAGGAATTTGACTCCGGTTTTCTCACTCTCATGTGCAGTAAGACACAAATTAACAAATTTACAAAATAGAATAAAAATAGAATAAAATAGATAAATAAATAAACTAAAAAAAGCTAGAATTAAGTGGAGAAGATATAACTATGACTATGGAACTATAGACTATAACTGGTGAGAGGTACTAACAGTGCAGTAGTGGTCTGATAATGTGCAAAGTTGCATGATATGAGGTAGTAAGTGATATGAGGTAGTACAAGTCATTAAGACTGAATTAAATGTCGTTGATGCCGTTACAGTGGTATCAAATAGGGAAAAGCAGTAAATTGTCACATTTGTGAAGCAAAATTGTCATCAATTGATTTTCTGTCACTTGACTAATCCATTCAGACTCAATTCACTATATCTATAGTGCCACGGTGCTTTCTTTTGTTTTCATGAGGAGCATGATTTGGATCAATAAGCAGAGGCAGTTCTCTGTACGAGGTTCCACATGTTTGCTCTCGCTGTTCAGATTTGGTCAGATGGATTCAATGATAGGCAGACTGTCAGTGACAGACAGGTCCACTCGCTAAATTGGCTATTACTGCCAGATTCATTACTGTGATTGTCTCCAGTTTATGCCCCTCGTTACATGGTTCTGTCTGTCATCTGCAACCATCTGGCACCTAAGTACCCTGAAAAAAGAAAAAGAAATGTATTTGCAAATTCAGTGTGACCCCAGGTCTGTCTTGAACACAGTGGGTGTGAATATTTTGTGCAGTGTCCAGAAGCAGAACTGCTGATAATTTGCCTTCATTTGATTTCCCCTGTCGTCCTCCGCAGCCTGTCCTGTGGGTCAGTTCAAGTCGGGCACAGAGGGACAGTGCACAGGCTGTCCAGGATTCAGCCACGCCACCATCAGGGGGGCGGCAGTGTGTGCCTGTCGGTCTGGATACCTTCGTGCAGAATCCGACCCTCCCGACACCCCATGCACTAGTAAGTATGCAGAGCACAGAATTTCCAATATGCACCAATCTGCATGCTCACTTCCCTCCTTGCTTCCCCCACCGCTCTGTTTTTACCGTCTCTGCTGCTATTTCTCTTCGCCTCTGGTGTCATTTAGCCAAACTCCTCTAATCTGTCTTTGTGTCCATTGTTCTGCTGCTGGCCATTGAGATGCATGTCTTTTGTGACAGGCTGTTGGGGGGTAGGGTTCGCACTCCAAAGTGGAGTAGACATTGATGGTCTTAAGTGACACCTCCAATGCGGATTCAGGAATTTCAATTCATCCACATGTTGCTTGTGTGAATTGGAGGGACTCTTTAATGAGGTGGACCATCGTGGTATGACCATAAAGAGGATGTGAAACAGTGTGAAAGTGGAAGGCTGTTGACATTTCCTGTTCTCTGCAGGTGTGATATCAATACCAACTAGAATTTACCGCCAACACTTTTATTATTACTGATAACTTTAATTACAAAAGCATTATCTTAATTATGAATCTCTTTATTAAGCATCTCCTATTATACATTCTGTCACTGTGCTGAATTGTCTGAGCTTCTCTGCACATCACTTATGTTTTCGATTTGTTTGCCAAATTGCAAACCAGGCGTGTCATCTGTAAATCATGCTGCCTTTGTCCCCTGGAAAATGAGCATTTTTACATAACTGTGACAGCCTTGGTGATTTTAATACAGTGGATTCTGATTGTTAAGCCATAAGAAATATCGCCTCTAAAAATCCTCATTCCCGAACGTTGAATTCAGGATTCATTGGCACCCAGATTTTCTGTGCCCCACTTGGGTTTCCAATGAGGAGACTATTAGCACTTAAGTTAGCTGCAGGCTCAGTGACAAAGCCCCGTCTCCTTGGCAGGAACAGAAACACATTCACAGTGGCTGAGTGGTATTGCTGTTTAGTTATGCTTGGCTTGAGGCGATAGCTATCTTCTTACAATTTTCAGACGGTGATCATTATCATCCAGTTTTAGACAAATGTAATTGCACCAGTTAAATTCTGCAACACATATGCTCCTGCTGCGACACGAAGCCACTGCAGGATCATTCTTCTGCTTCGTGACTGCATGTGCAGACTGAATAAAATGTCTTCCACGTACGCGGAAAAAATCTGAACAAATGGCCTGTGTGGGTCATGGAGAGGTAAAGCAGCAGTAAAATCACACAGCAGAGATTATGATTTGAGTTGATAGAGAAATTTTATACGCTATGATTGCATCAGGGCTAAGCGATACCTACATATTAAAATATGATGACATTTTTGCCCGAATAACGTGGCAGTACGTGGGGGATGACTGCTGGTGCTTCTAAAGGTATGCAGTCACAACAAAAAATGGAAAAATCATCGCATGTAATGTTGTTATAATGACTCTGCTGAATTAATCTAACGTGTTTAGAAAATAGCAACAGCTGGACCTGACAGTAATGCTGCTGTTCAACATTTAAAGCAATAGTTTGACGTTTTTGGAGACGGAGGTATTTGCTTTTGTTAGAGTATGATGAGAAAACCAGTTCCATGGAAATGTCTGTATGGTAAATGAGAAGCTCCAGCCAGCAGACGGTTCAGTTAGCTTAGCATGGAGACTGGAAACGGGGGGAAACAGCTAGCCTGGCTCCATCTCAAGCTAATATAATGCACCTACCTTTACCGTCAGATCACTAATGAACATGTTATATCTTGTTTATTGAATCTGTACAGAAAAAAGAATTAAGACACAGAGGCAAGCTGTTTCTAGTCTTAATGCTAAACTAAGCTAACTAGCTTCTTGCTGTATCTTCATATTTACCATAGAGACACGAGAGTGGTATCAGTCTACTCGTCTAATTCTCAGGAAGAAAGCAAATTAGAGTATTTCCCAAAACATTTAAGCAGGGTGACTTGGTTTTACAGGAGCTTGAAGGACAGTGTCAAATAGAGTAAGTCAGTTTAACTTTGGGATTTTTTTTGTGTTAATTTAGGACCTCCGTCAGCCCCACGCAGCATCGTCACCCAGATCAACAACTCCACGGTCAGCTTGGAGTGGAACGAGCCTCTGGACAACGGCGGCAGAACAGACATGAGCTACTCTATTCGGTGCTCTGTGTGCAGGTCACCCAACGGGCCGTGCTTCTCCTGCGGAGACAGCGTCAGCTACAGACCCGCGCAGCACGGCCTGCTGGGTCGTAAGTTGGAGTTGTGGGGCCTGCTCCCTCACACCACATACACCTTCACAATCCAGGCACTCAACGGGGTGTCTCAGGTCAGCGGCAAGGACCCTGCCAGCGAAACTGTCAACATCACCACGAGCCATGACGGTAAGAGGCAGAGAGGAAGAAGTAGAAAGCTATAAATAGTGAGAATATCCTGCGGTATTTATAATTCTTCTGCCATCTGTGCAGTGCCATCGCTGGTGTCTGTGATTCGGAAGAGTGACTCCACAGAGAGCAGCCTGACTCTGCACTGGTCAGTCCCAGCTCAGCCTCACTACACCATCCTGCAGTACCAGCTCCGCTACTGTGAGAAGGTGAGAGCTCCCAGACAGCATCTCCCCATTGTCTGCCTCAAAGGTCACATACTGTTCAGGTTGCGTGGCTTTATTGTACTGTAGCTCGGGATTAGAGAACTCATGATAGAAGAAATGTAAACAGAGGGTGGTGGCTTAGTGGTTAATGTGGCTTTGCTCAGTCCAAAAACATGTAGGTCAAGTCAACTGAAACCAAAATTACCTGTAGGTCGTCTTGCCAAACAATTATGGTTCTCATATTTGACAATGTAGGTGATATATTGCACAATATCATTTTAAGGCGCGGCCATCTGAGTTCAGAGATTAAGACTTTGAGTAAGAGTACGTGGTACAACTGTTGAGGCAGAATACAGTATTCATGGGTGTGTACTCGACTGACTCAGAAGCATCATCATATAGCTGAGACATAAAACGCTTTTGTGTGAACGAAAGAAATGTCAGAACGCCCGTATCACTCCAATGTACTAGTTAACATACCTCTGATTAACACTCTGCAATTAATGTACTGCGATTTATATGCAATTAAAAGTGTAGGATATGTGAATTCCCATGATGACCCATTAGTGGCTTTGAAGCACACACTCCGGCTAACTCGTGTTTTCATACGTTAGGAGCGGCGTAGCGAAGATCAGTGCCACTACACAGAGAGCAACCGGAACCAGGCAGTGCTGACAGACCTCCGCAGGGCCACGCAGTACGAAGTGCAGGTCCGGGCGCGCACCATGGCCGGCTATGGCAGCTTCAGTCCTGCAGCCATCTTCCGCACGCTTCCTGATGGTAAGAAAGGGCCCCATTTGCTCTTGAAGAGTTTCACACACATTACTGTTTTTTTTTTCTTTCACACATTTTTGTAATTTCCATTGGGAAGGTTTTTCAGATTCTTTCCTGCACAATAGTCGCAGCACACTTTATGAATTTATTGCCCGTGTCCTTGCATTAAGTCAGTGTCCTTGTATTGAGCCTCTTTAATATTAAAAATTCCTGTCATGTTCTTTCTTGCCATTCTCATACTTTTCTGTACTACCAATGTAAACCTCCTTGTCATGATTTCTGTCATTATACTATTCAAACTCTGTCTCCTTTTCTCTCACCTCCGTCTCTTTCAGGACAAGACTCTGCCTCCCAGTTCTTGGTACCCGGCATCCTTATCGCTGTCGGGATGCTGCTGCTTGTCACTTTCGTCTTTGTGGCTGCCTACTGCATACGGTGAGAACAGGGGAAAGGGAAAGAAGCAGAGAAAAAGATTGGGAAGCTGACAGAATAACAGGAAACAGAAAAAAGGGGGGAAATCGAAAACCAATAACAGCCGTGACCCCAATTTTACAGTTTTGCACTGCTTTGTTCTTTTGTTTGTACAAATCATATCTTATCAGCGGTGGATTTGCACTCTGTTACCCACACCGTTTTTTTCCGTGTGAGGCAGCTCAGACACAAAGCAATGCTCATGATGCCTTTTGCTTACACAGCTAAAAGTTATCCTGCTCATTAGAAGGTTCTCCTTAGGCTTCATTGTTTGAGTAAATAGTGTTGGATGCCATCAGAGGGAGAAAGAGAGGGAATGTGTCTCTGTGTGTGTGCATGCGTCCTCATACTTTACACATAGAAAGAGCACAGAACAAGTTTTTAACCAACAGAGTGAGGACATTTTGGCTGGTGCTCACATCTTCAAAGGGTTGTTTGAAGGTTAGGTTTAGGGGTTAGGCGTTTACTTGTGGTGGTTAAGGTGAAGATAAGAGGCTAGGGAATGCAGTGAGGGTCCTTGCAAGGATAGGAGCACAAGCTTGTGTGTGTGCATGTGTGTGAGAGAGAGAGAGAGAGTGAGATGGAGAGAGATGACGATAGAGGTAGAGGGCAGGGAGAGACAGGATGCAGGCGTCCCAACCCTGTTTCCACAGGACAGGAGAACAATAGCTGTGACCTTGTGACACACGCACGCACACACTAACGCACAAACACACACACACAAACTAGTGGCTGAGGCCCAGATCTGCCACTAACCGAGGGTGGTGCATTATTGCTATTTTAGTCTTATGAGGTGGGAGAGGGAGAGAAATGGAGGAAGGCAGGGATCCAGTAGCTACAGGGTTGCTCCAGTCTTGCAGGGATGAGTTTGCGCCAGCAGAATTATAATGGAGCAGCTTGTGTCAAAGAGCACAACCATCGTGGCTGGCTCAGGTATTCCTCATTACCACAAGTCATCATGTGTTGTGCGTCTGAGATCGCAGAGGGTTGTTTAAGAATAACAAAAAGCCTTTTTCTCAGCCAGGCAGAGTTTTTGTGTTGAAAACATAATAAAATGACGGCTGTGTTTTTGGGCGGGAGAGTGTCCGTCAAGGCCCTGTATCTCTGTTGACTAGAGGATATTGGTCTGCAGCTGAACTGAACCTGAACTGAACCTTTGAATGCCTGGAGTCGGCCAAGATAGCAGAGTATTCCCCAAGAGGATCAATAAATTATCATATTTCTCTATGCTTGCTTGCACCCTAGTCATACAATCTGTGATTTTTGGCTAATCTTTGCTTTTTTAGAGCTTGTGTTCTCGTCAGAGAGGTTTGTTATTGTACTGTTATTGCATCTGTGCAGTCAACATTGTAAGACCCATCGATTTGCATCACAGTAGGCTGATAAAGCATCAGGAAAGCTTTCCAAAAAATACATCTATCATCCACTCTTCAGATAACTGCACCGCTGTCCTAATCTTATTTTATTTATCTGGATCTCTTTGTGCCTGCAGCAGACACAGCCGAGTAAAGGATCCAGAACTGAGCGACAAAAACAACCAGTACCTTGTTGGCCAAGGTAACAGATCAAGGACACACACGCTAAACCACAGCTTTGATTTACAACTCATTCATGTCAAGAAAATCATTTTTAATGTGACCAAGCTCATTGCTGCTCATAGCTCTCTGACATTTTTTCTTTTCCTTTCCCACGACTCTGTTTGTCTTTCTCCTTCAGGGGTGAAGGTTTATATTGACCCCTTCACCTATGAGGACCCTAACGAGGCAGTGCGAGAATTTGCCAAGGAAATTGATGTTTCCTTTGTCAAGATTGAGGAGGTTATTGGTGCTGGTAAGCCCCTGCTTTTCCCATTATTCACAAATGTGTAAGCTTTGTATTGGCTCCCTGGACTCAGACTGATTCTTTTTGTGATTGTCCTCTTTTAAAATAACATTATTAAAAACACTAATTTAATAAGTTAAATTGATTCTTTGACATTTAACATTTAACCAATGTATTCTTCTTTATCAGACAGAATTCAATACTGCCACATTAATAAAGCAATTACCTGATAAATAAGTTAGCAGCATTACCAGCGCTTTTTGAAACCAAAGGGCACCACTAGCTGCAAGCGGGCTTTAGGTTTGGAGGAGACAGCTGTCAAACCTCCCTATGTGGTAAACAACTGTAAAAGAAAACAGCCCTAATGTGTGTTTACATGCCTGTGTGCTGCAGGAGAGTTTGGGGAGGTGTGTCGAGGACGGCTGAAGATCCCAGGCAAAAAAGAAAATTACGTAGCAATTAAGACACTAAAGGGAGGCTACACTGAGAAGCAGAGACGGGACTTCCTGTCTGAAGCGTCAATCATGGGCCAGTTCCAGCACCCCAACATCATCCACCTGGAGGGGATCATCACGGCCAGCTGTCCAGTCATGATCCTCACAGAGTTTATGGAGAACGGAGCTCTGGACTCTTTTCTGCGGGTCAGTGTGACAAAGGGAACGCACACTCTGAGAGGCACCGTCGCTTCTCTCACAGACTGAAACACACTGATACTTCACTCATTCTCCAACCAACAACTGTTTTTTCCCCCTTCGCAGCTGAACGACAGTCAGTTCACGCCCATCCAGCTGGTGGGGATGCTGCGCGGCATCGCCTCTGGCATGAAGTACCTGGCAGAGATGAGCTACGTCCACCGAGACCTGGCTGCCCGCAACATCCTGATCAACAGCAACCTGGTGTGCAAGGTGTCCGACTTCGGCTTGTCACGCTTCCTGCAGGAGAACTCGTCTGACCCGACCTACACCAGCTCCCTGGTGAGATGACAGCCCTCTTCAAATAATGAAACTTTAAGTTCCTCTCCAGTATTTCTGCCTGTCAGGATTCAGAATATTAATTCACAAAAGTTAAAAATCACATCCAAAGACCCCTTCACTGTCTTTGTCAGAGCTCTGAGTGACCGTGTTTATGTGAAGTTTTGCAGAGCTCAGTGTTTTCTTTTC
This sequence comes from Chaetodon trifasciatus, assembly GCA_037975065.1. Taxonomy (NCBI): domain Eukaryota; kingdom Metazoa; phylum Chordata; class Actinopteri; order Chaetodontiformes; family Chaetodontidae; genus Chaetodon; species Chaetodon trifasciatus. The sequence goes on from JBBMOE010000011.1 coordinate 3,749,169, forward strand.
TGTGCAGGGAGGTAAGATCCCAATCCGCTGGACGGCACCAGAGGCAATAGCCTTCAGAAAGTTTACCTCAGCCTCAGATGTGTGGAGCTATGGCATTGTCATGTGGGAGGTCATGTCTTTTGGAGAGAGACCGTACTGGGACATGAGCAACCAGGACGTAAGTTTCATCAAAAAACCTTTCTTGACAATGACTGTTAAGGTTTTGTCAGGCACAGCATGAAGCTGCGCTTTTCCAAGGCATAATTTAATATTTGATTCCTGAAAAAAGAAGAATAGTTTGAACTTTTCAGGCAATCGATGACGTGTTGGAATAGTAGTTGAATCAGAATCGTTTTGTTTATTTCTTCCTCCTGTTCGTACCCTCCAAGCAACTCAAAATGGATTTAAAGGCTGTTAAGTTAATGCATTAGTTTGAATCATAATTTTTCTTCCTATCAGGTAATCAATGCCATTGAGCAGGACTACCGGCTTCCCCCACCCCCTGACTGTCCCACCCACCTGCACCAGCTGATGCTAGACTGCTGGCAGAAGGACCGCTCGGCACGCCCTCGCTTCGCGGACCTCGTCAGTGCTTTGGACAAGCTGATCCGCAACCCAGCATCGCTGAAAATAGTGGCTCAAGAAGGAGCAGGGTGAGTGTGCAGATGTGTTTGGGTGATTGACAGAAAACCTGCCCCAGTAAGATTACAATGGCAGCAAATATGCAGCTTAAGAATGACCAGAAACAGGGAAGCATGCTTGTCCTTTCATAAGGACACTCTAAATGGGCTTTTTTCGTATCCATTTAGAGTTCTAACCGTCACAGGACAGACATTAGCCTCCTACTGCCCAGTCTTATGTACCACCTTAATGTCCTGCTGTGACCTGTCACCCTCTTGCTGTGCCCATTTCCCTTCCTCCACATTCTGCCTGTCAGCTGGTTGCATACAGCAAAGGACGCTCCACCCCTGACAAATCCCATTGTTTGTCCCTGTCAGTCACTCAGCCTCAGATTATACCTCTGCTTGTTGACTGGAATGTTGCTGCAGGATATATATAAGTGCCTCACTGTTGTTTTGATGACAGTGTGTGTAAGTTGTTCCTTTGTTTCTCCACTCTGTCCCCCAGGCCGTCCTACCCCCTGCTGGACCAGCGCGCACCTTTAGCCCTCTCGTCGTGTGCTTCAGTGGGGGAATGGCTGAGGGCCATTAAGATGGAGCGCTATGAAGACAGTTTCCTGCAGGCCGGCTTCAACTCAGTGGACCAACTGGCCCAGATCACCACACAGTCAGTCCCTATCTCCACTTTTCTTATCTAAACTGATACTTATCTCTGGAGGAACATCTTCACTTTTCAATTCATACTTCCTGGCTACAAGGTCAGAGAGCTAGCCCCGTAGCTTTTAGCGGTGACATTTGCAATCAGGCTATGTTACACCTCGAAAAGTTTGGACCACAATTTCGTGATGTACAGTTAATATTTGAATTTAAGTATGAAAGCCCAGAAAGCAAAAATTGATGACTTCTTGTCTAATTATTGATTTTTTTTTCATCTGTGTTTCAGGGATCTGCTGCATATGGGAGTGACTTTGGCCGGGCATCAGAGGAAAATCCTTTCCAGCATCCAGACAATGACCTTTAAGGACAAGAGCACTACAACTGTAACCTTCTAGCTCATCTGTCTCCCTACCTGGACACCAGCGCACAGGTGCAGCCGTGTACTGAGAGCACTCGGGATCCTCTCCTGTGGCCCACTTTGAACACAGACTCCAAGAGAGATTGGCAGAATTTATTAATCGGAAGAAAATTAGAAAAATAAATGACTAAAGCTGACTTTCCCATTGGGATGGGAGAGTCGCCCAGAGACCAAGTGAATCCCTGTCACCTACAGCGACAAGGGGACGAAGATGATCTGCAGACTGACTCATTTTTACAGTCGGTGGTCAATATTTTAATATCCATCCGCGGTTAGGACCCAATAAATGTGCTAAACCAAGAAGAGAGACAGATCAGAGTTTACAAGTTTCTGTAGTATCATGTCATGAAAACTGGCAGTGGACTGGTTTGTTGTCACAATAAAAAGTCAAGTCACCAAAGGAGACAAAAAGAAATGCCAGTTCCAATCAAAGGATTTCACAGTTTTCTTATTGTTGTGTAATTATGAATGAGAACTGCTTTCACCCTGGGTGTCTGGCATTAAATCCATCCGGATTAGTAAACAGACACCTTTCACATCAAGACTGATCATTTTAGCTGTTGGATTTTTCTTAATTCTTTTTTTTTTTTTTGCTTCCATTTGATTTCAACATTACCTCCTCTTTACTCAGGTGTGATGTGTAATGCATACTTTGGGACTTTGGAGAGCGGTGTATCGACCTTATCAAACTTCTGTCATCTTCCCCAGTCTGGCTCTCTCCTCACCAGCTCCATGTGCGAGGAGAAGAGAGGCATGGAGACATATCAGCACTTTTGTCATTTCAGAGTGAATTGTAATCTTCAACAACTCCATGTGTGACTGGGTAGTTCTACTGCCTTTGTTTCTGCTGGCAGCTCGGTTTTATTTTTGTCAGACTGAATAAGGACCAAGTGGACTCAGAGACCAGAGAATACTGTAGAACTGGTTTTCTTTGTAGAAATTTACCAAGGAAGCTACCTGGCCTCAAACTTGTTTTTCTTGATACATCTGATACATTCTTAATTCTCTTATTCTGAGTTCTCCATTTTCCAGTGCCATTCAGTCATCTTTGAGGACTTAAATGCCAATTTTATAAAGCAAAAATCTCTCTTGAGTGACTCTTGTCTCATTTAATTGTACCTTAAAGGGTTACTTTGACATTTTGAAGTTCAGTGTATTTTCCTTCTTCAAATGCTGGTTGTGTGGTCAGTAAAGTGTTTCTGCTTCTGCCCCAAAGCTACACAAAGATGATTAAATATCATTTTACATTGAAAACAATATGCAGCTACCAGTTAATGTATTAGCTTTTACTCAGTAGTATCCATTGAATTCAAAATGGAATGCTACCTAGTGAGCTGCTGTTTGATTAGCGCAGCCCTCAACCCCCTTCACTTTTTAATTAAGTGTAATGTTTTCTTTCATCAGATGCTGATTGTGTAGTGGCAAATCATCTCAGCTTTTGTATCGAAGCTACACAGAAATTATTTCTGAACATTCTTAACATTAAGGATTCAAAACAATGTACAGCTACCAGGTAAGCTAACAGGCTAGCTTGCAGCCAGCACTATCCATTGGTTTCACAGTTGGAATGTGAACAATCCTATTGAGCTGCTGTTTGGTTAGCAGAACAGTCCCGCTTCATGTTTTAAGTTTAATATGTTATTTTCCTTCATTGGATGCAGGTTGCGCTGTTTTTCGTCCCAAAGCTACACAAAAATAATTTGTTAACATTTGACATGGAAAACAAGACACAGCTACCAGCTATCATGCTAGCTTGTAGCCAGTAGTATCCATTGTTTTCAGGGTAAATGCTATTAACTGTTGTTTGATTAGCATAGCTGGCCTTTCACATTTTAAGTGTATTGTTTTCTTTCATCAGATGCTGGTTGTGTGGTGAGTAAAGTGTTTCTGCTTTTGGCCCAAAGTTACACAAAAATAGTTTCTTAAAATCTAATATGGCAAACAATATACAGCTACCAGCTAACATGCTAGCTGGTAACCAGTAGTATCCACTGGATTCAGGATGGAAATGCTAATTGCTGAGCTGCTTGCCTGACTTGCAGAGCAGCCCCCCCACACACACACACACACTTTAATTAAGTGTGTTATTTTCCTTCATCAGATGCTGGTTGTTTAGTTGGTAAAATGTTTCAGCTTTTGCCCCGAAGCTACACAGAAAAAGTTTCTTGACAGTCTTGAGATTTAGTATAAAAAACAATACACAGCTAACAGGCTATCATGTAGCCCCTAGTGTCCATGGTTTTCAGGGCAGAATGCTAATAATGCTGTTGAGATGCTATTTAATTAAAAGAGCAGCCCCCTCTCATATTCATGTATCCCATCACTCTTCTCTGTGCATCATAAAATTGTTTATGCTCTTTGCATAAACATGAGGTGTAATATTATTGTATGATAGCCTGTTACACACTGTCAAGAGGAATGTGCATTTTTTTTGTTTTATTTTGCTTTTTTAAATTTGTATATTGTTTGTACATTTGTAATGTATGTTGAAATACCGAAAAGCAATAAAAAAAAAAAAAAAAGTTTAATCATGAACAGAAGAGCAGCCCCCTCATGTTTTAAGTTTAGGATGTCGTTTTCCTTCATCAGATGCTGATTGTGGAGTCTGTAAAAGGTTTCTGGGTGTGCTCCAACACTACCCAAAATGGCTTCTTAACATTTAGCATAGAAAGCAAGACACAGCTGCAAGCTAACAGGCTAGCTTGTAGCCTGTAGTATCCATTGGTTTCAGGGTGGAATGCTAATAATGCCACCAAGCTGCTGTTTGATTAGCAGAGTTCCCCCTGAACATTATTACAAGAGCTTGTTGAAGAGGAATAACAGGGTGGAATTCAAAAAGCCAACGTGTTGCTCAGAGACGTTGCATCTGTTGAGGGATAATACCAACCTTTTTGACATTTTAGGTCGTGTATAATTTTCTCCCGGTAGTTCTCAGACCTTCAGTGAATCAGTGAAATGAAGCTTAAACAGCTACTATAATGGGCTCAAACAGCTATTCTGAATATAAAATACATGGCAGGCTATCACTTTTCTAAATGGTTTTAGCTCCGTGCCACAGTGCACTTTTATGAAAGACTTTGCTCCCCATGATTTGGTGTTTTTCCAGTCAAATGTGATGTATAGAAGTATATAATATATATGTGAGACATTCCATTCAGGATTATGGAAAATGCGGTCTTCACATTGACGATCTCAATAAAATAAACTTTGAAATAACGAGTAGATAAAGTATGTTCCAATTGCTGTCCTGGTTGTAGGCCGATCTCCATTCAGTTGCCTATTCATTATAAAGATACACACCATTGTTTACCATCAAGAACTCATTTTTCTGCGTCTTTAGATATGAATCCTCATCAGCATCATTCTCACTTCAAGCAGAGAGCGCAAACTGCACTAATACACAGCATTTGGGAATTGCTGTATGGACGTCATAGGAAGTTCCTGTCTGACCTGAAAGTGAAAATCCACATAGTTTACCTGTCTCCAGTCTAATGAAACACTGTTCTGTCCCAGTGACCCTGGTGACTTGTGCTCCAAATTCGAACCAAATCAGCACACAATGAAGCAGCTCCTCCTTTACTGAAACACACAGATGCTTGTGGATTTGGTTGAACCTTTATTCTCTTAACAGAATTTTATTTCCATGCTTGCAGATGTGAAGTAAATAAATTGTTCTCAGTTCTCTTGTTTACTGTACTTGGTTAGATGATACCCTGCCTGAATTGTCTATGATCATAGCAGAAATGTGCATGTACAATGTCTAATGGGCTATGTTTTTCTGTCTTCTTTGTGGCTCTCGTTGCAAACATTCCTCTCATCTATCCCGTCGCCCCCTTTTTAATAATGAGACAGAAACAGGAGACTGCGAGGGTGAGAAGTGAGTCTCTCTCCCCCTAAATTTCCCAGCTTTGCTTTCTCAGTCTTTCCTCTTGCCTTCTGTTTCTCCAGAGAGCTTTTACCCTTGAGGGCTTGAAGCTTGTCCTCTCCTATGTTTCCCTTCCTGGTCCTCAGCCCTTTTAATCATGAAGAGATGTTCTTTTCTTCTCCTGTGCCTCGGGCTGAGAGCAGCTTATAGCGCAGCATAAGCTTAAACTCTTACTCTCACACTCAATTTTTTTCTCTCTCATCCTATCTCCAAAGCTACCATAACCAGCTGAAGCTGCCAGGGCTTCAAGCAGTGTTTAGGTTCATTGATTAATGTACTTTGATTATCTCTGTGTTACTGACTCATTCCTCTTGTTCTACTGCTCTCGTGTGGCCCACAAAGTACAGACCTGCACAAGCACTGCTTCCATGTAGTGGAGATAAATAATGATGAGTAACTGTTCTTGTAAGCATGTTTTTTTTTTTTTAAACCCCACGGTGTGTTTTGGTGAGTACGAATCTCTATGTCAGAGTGATTCATTGTTTGAAAGCGAGACTCGGGCATTCATCTCTGGTTTCTACTTCTGTCAGTGCTTTGCGTGACCCTTGACCCGACCGTATAGTACACATCCAGCCTCAGCTTTGTCTGTGTGTCTGAATGGCCATTCATTAGGGCTGCTGTTGGGCAGAGAGCGGACCAGGCCGACCAGGTTTTAGCATTTGTTGGATTGTGTCATTCCCCTGGCATTCCTGTGTGCATTCAAGTGTGGAGTGTATGCGTGTGTGTGTGTGTGTGTGTGTGTGCGTGTGTGTGCGTGTGTGTGTGGAGGTGTATTACTCACATTGTGGGGACATAAACCTGTTTACACGGTCACATGGCGGGGACTCGCCTGACTTATGGGGACAGAATGGCAGTCTTCATAAAGTAAATCATTAAATTTTAGAGTGAAGACTTGGGTTTAGGGTTAGGCAAGTGGCTAGTGTGCGTGTGTGTGTGTGTGTGTGGATAGCAGTGGTGGGTGTGGGTTAACCAGAGGAACAGGTACATGTGTGTTTGCAAGCAAGGGGGGCAGGGCGGCAGAGACGGGATGAGAGACAATCTGAAATGATTTCACCCCGTTTGCAGCAGCAAACAGCACAGAAAATCAAAGTGTGATCCTGCATCAAATGTGCAGCGTTAAAGGTGTACTCATGCGATTTACTGCTGCTTTTCTATAAAGTTGGGAGAATCACAGGAGACAAATTGGAAAAAAAAGGTCAAATGTGGAATAGCTGAGGCAGAAACATCTCAAATTTTAGTTTCTCGTGTGGGTCAAGCTCCAAAAACACTGTGTCAATACAGCACAATATCCATAATGCAACTCAATCTCAAGACTCGAGCCTAATCTGAGATAACAGACTGATGAATAACCCTAATGACATCATCAGGGTGAACTTTAGAAAAGCTCCCTCCTGAGCCGACAGAGTAATTATGCAGTTTTCACAGACTAAAGGTCTCTATGCTCCAATAGAAGTGTGTGTCAGATGGTTGAACAGCACCTGAACCCCTCATGTTTCTGACATCAGAATTTGAGGGGGCTGCATCTGACAGAGGTGTGCAGAGGTGAGAGAGAGAGCCCAGCTTCTCTCCCAAACTCGCCTCTGTCATTCTTCACACAACTGTTTCTCTTTGACTGCTCAGATGAGTGCAACGCTGTGAAAGACTGTCCGAAAGCATGCACCTTTATCTCCATATTTGAATGATTATTGCATCCAGCTTCAGCCTGCATTGGAGTGGGACCATTTGGAACAGCTCCAAACACGTCTGTCTTCCAGTGGGATCGGAAAACATGTCGTATAAACAGCGTCCCAACTTTTCTGGGATCAGGATTGTAGTTTTTTTTTGAGTGTACCCTCGCCTTGATTAGTATTCCTTGTGAAAGGTCAGCTGAGCTTCATGTGTAAAATCGGTGGAACACGCCTTTAACATGTCAAACAAGATCAGTTGAGTGCTTTTATTTTCCATCAGTCTCCTTTTTGGATCTGCAGAATTGCTTTGATTTTTCTCAACAGCAGCAGCTTGACGATGGAAAGTTAGATTTGAGATTGTCATTCCTGAGCCACTCTCCCTCCACTGCAGGTGCCAGATTTCCTCCCTGAGATGACTTGCAAACAATTTGATCAAAATGGCCCAATATTTTGAAGCAAATCCACCGAGCAGCCAGCTAAGATTATTTTTCACCTGTGTACGCAGTGTGATTGTGGTGAAAGATGGGAGGCACGTAGCTCGGCAGAGCGCTTCCACTCTGTTTCGTATTAGATCTGATCGCTGGGAAAGTTGTTGCTTCCCGCTGTTCTACAGCATATCTGTTGACTTTGCAGGAGCTTGTGCCAGGCCATCACTGTCAATAAGAGTTTGTGCTTAGCTGACCCACCTGGTCAAATAAAAGTTGTAAGAATTTAATTATATGTTCATGCTGCAGTACAGTCTGACGTGGAATTAGCTTTGTACTTTTCATCACGCACTTAATCCAGTTAATCAGAGTAAACCTTTGAATTACAAGCCCCTGCTGTCTCATCAGTGTTATTGTTATTATTTATTGTAGCTGCATATTCAAATATTGTTTTATTATCTGCTTCAGGCTGTCACCTTCAGAATTCATTTATTTCAGTGTCAACTCAATTCATTTGAATTTTCTGAATTGCTAATTAAAAACATATTTGGCCACAGCCACGCTTACAAATCCATGTCTAACCTCCTCCCTTGTGCATCTGTTTGCTTTTAAAAATTGATTTGTCATAAAGCCAAATAGTTTTCCAATACATATTATGACTCTAAAATGGCCATAATAGCTGGCATCCACTTCTCCCTCACCAGACTTCAAAGAGCAGATCACATGTTCGGTGGAGGTGTTAGTGGGATGAGGAATGTGAATATGAGCGTTAACACCTTCAGTACGAGTGACTGGCCCCTTCGAAGGTGTCTGCAGGTTCCTGCTCAGTCTCAGTTTTCAGTGCACACACAGCAGCCATCCGTCTCCCCCGTGGCGCCCTTTTGTTTCCCAGTCCGCTAAGATGTGCTCGTTGCTTTCTGTGAGGAAATGAAAGGAGTGTGACCTTCCCTGCTTCTTATCCTCTCTGTGTGAATCACCCCATATTCTGAAACTCAATCCACATGCGTCAAGGACCACTATGCTGGAAGCAGGGGGTGGGGATTAAAAAGTAGGGGAAAACTATCAAATTGCTCTAAAAGTCAGGAGATGTGTTGAGGTTTTGTGAGATGAGAAGGATTGTGAGTGTGTGTGTTTGGAGTGGAGGAAGTTCGATAAAAAGGACTGCGATCACGAAAGTCAAACATTCCGTGTTAAAGACGTTTCTAATCAGTGTGATTGATTTGCTTCTTGAACTCGTCTTCTTGAGCTCAGATTGATGAGTTTACTCTTCGGTGTTGTGCTTAACCTCTCACACAGGCCTCACCTTCATGTCCTAACTCAACCTAACGCCTGCCCAACTCTGAACCCCACAAGTATAAATCTCTACCGTCAGCTGAAAAATGTGCATCCACTAAAAGTCATCTGGGTAAGAAACACAGCCTTTTCTTAACACCAGCCATTTATGAGGTTTGATTTTTTTTAAAGAAACTACCTAATAACATCAGTTTTTCAAAACATCTAAGGGTTACTTTCTGCTGCAGTAAAACCCTCAGTTTTGTGTGTTTGCTCTGTTTTTCATGATTACAGTGAAGTCTGGTCTTCATATTTGTATTGTGGTCATAGCTGTTTATCTCAACTTGATGTTCCCCCTTCTTTTTCTACATTTAAATTATATAGTTCACAGCTCGTCAACCAAGCCTAAATGAGCTATTTCCATCGATGTTTACGAAGCAAATGAGCAGCAAACACTGAATATTCACATAAACAGCCATACACACGTGAGTTCCTGCACTGACAACGGATTTTGCTCTTAAATGTAAAGTCTGAATCTAACTTGAGCACTTTCTGGGATGCATGAATGAAGCTCCTCACACAGCAGGCCTACAGCAGATGCCCCTTCTGTTCCCCTGCGCCTCCCACAAACCTACACCCTCTTTCAGCCTGGTTTGGATAAATGACATCCATCACATCCGTTGATTATACTGTAAAAACATGACCACTCACGTTTATTACTGACCCCAGGAACAAAAACGTGTTTTCTGAGCTCACATTGTGACAATCTGCTGGCAGTCAGGAGTCTATGTGTGTGTGTGTGTGTGTGTGTGTGTGTGTGTGTGTGTGTGTGTGTGTGTGAGAGAGAGAGAGAGAGAGAGAGAGAGAGAGAGAGAGAGAGTCTGTGGGTTTCTGTCTGAGTCCTTGCACCTTTGTTCACTATGTGCAAAACCCACTTAGAAATTGGAGGAAGGAGCATATGGTTATGATTTAACCGGCATCTGGATGCAATACAACGAGGTTGACAAAAAGTGCATATATGTGCAGTATAGAAATGTAATTGGATTACAGAAAGTAACTGTAATCAACCCTGGGCATACTCTCTATTTCAATACAGTTTATGCAACAGCAGTGACCACCACCCCGCTTCAAATGCACAACATACCCAGAATAGAAGACTTCACCCCCCCCCAAAAAAGCTTTGGCATCATTTACTGTGTTACGAGCGCCCCCTAGCGTGCGGGAAGTGAAGTTTTTTTTCTTATAATTAGAAAAAATATTTGCTTTTGTACATGTCTTTTCTTGATTCATGCAGAAAAATGAAGTTCTTGGAAGCATGAAACATGAAACACATCCAGACTTTATGCACGCCAGACGTGGAAGGAGGCTGCGGTCTGTGCAGAGACGAGTTGGGCTGCAGACGCGTCGAGTGTTTCAGCAAATCTTCTCAGCACAGACTTCTCAATCAGAAAACCGGCTGCCAGAATCGATAGGTCCATGGGACGCACACAACAGAGCATTGTAATTTCCAAATATTTAGCGTCTGCAACAGTCTGTTCACTATGTGCTCCCCGAAAGTACCAACACTGTGCAGCATGCGCCATTGCCTCCACATGTCCGGAGGAAGACAGAGCAGCGTGTGTGACATGGTGTGAGGATGGAGTTTGGAGATGGGAGTGTTTCCAACTCATGTCAAACACAGGACTGATCCATGTTTGCTCTGCGTGCATCTCCACTGTGTTCATAAAGGCGTTCAACAGCGTTTTAACAACTGATATCACGTCTGTCTCCTTCACACACTGCTCTGATGAGTGGTCCGCTGTCTCAAAATGAGCTCAGGTGTAGCTTTTTTATGATTTCCACACCGTAACTTTAATCGGCTGCTGGATTTCAGGAGCAGGAGCATTCAGCTGCGCTGCTTTGTCGCCTCCTAGCGGCGACGGATGGAAATCGCGCCCTGAAGGAAAAGCGGAGTCACGCTTCGCTCGGCCGACCACAGGTGGAGGTGTGAGAGGAGGCCGAGGGGGCAGTTCCAGTGCTGCCACCAACATGAATTCACACACACGAACTGTTAAACACACCTGCTGTTGTTTCACGTGATCTACATTTTTAAACACCTCTTCCTCTTGCCGCCTGTTTGAATCTCATTATGAAAAGAATAGTGTTTGTATTTAAATGTGTAAATGTGTTTAAATGTGTACTTAGAAATGTCATTTTACACTCACTGAAGAGGTTACACGCATAATCATCTTACTGTGACCAATCATTTCTCTCATACTCTTTCCTACCTGTTCTATGTAAAACAATTCATTATGTATGTTTTCATGATTCAGTTGTACAGAACAGTTATAATAAACACAAAATAGTAATAACAACAAGAGCTCCACTTACCCATCCCAATGAGGTGCATTTAAGGACCGGGTGAAAATTATTATGGGGAAGCAGGGTTCAGAAATGATGGAGGTTAGGTTATTTTCCTGTGTGCTGAGGGGAAAAATGTCCCCCTTTTTTGGGAGTGTGGGAGAGGGTCTTTAGTGATTGAATTTTATCTCTCCAGAGAGCATGTCATTTGTCAGCAGCTCCCACCTGCACTTTCTTCTGCATGTTAACAGAGAGCAGAGCTACAGTGAAGTTTGTAGGCTCTGTGAAAATGATTATTCCATGAACATACTAAGGCTTAAACTGGAATCACACCGTCTGAAATTCTTCTTCATTAATGGCTAAATGAGTTGTACCAAGTCCACATTATCAAAATAGATATTGTGGGGATTGTTGCCTGGAGCTAACCAACCGTTAACCATAGTGTTGCCACATCATTCAACTGATTTATTTTTCAAAAGTGATTTGTACAATTGAACAGTTGTGGAAAGTAGAAATGATGTAGTCCTGCAGATGTTTTGTCAGATCAGAAAACGCTTCTAAATTTCGTATTAAATCATTTTTATACAGTCCCTTAATGTGTTTTTGTGGTTTGCCACCCTGACTGTCTGCACCACCACCCTCTCAGAGTAAAAGTGCAGCGGTGCATCAAGGTGCTACTGAGTGAGTAACACTGAAGCTGGGCAAGGATCCTGAACAGAGGCGGTACAGATTTCTGATTTTAAGTTGGGTTTTTCTGCCACACATGGGGAAGAAAGCCTCCAACTGTGGTAAACCCACTTCCCTCACAAACATTTGAGCTCACTACCCTCTCATCACTGCACAGTATGTACAAGGTGGCAAAAATAGCCTGACTCCATCATAGTTTCGAGCTCTATATTCCTGAGTTACTATATAGTCAGACTGACTAAATCTATCTTTGCACAGTTATGCAACAGATTGCTAAAAACAAACTCAACTGTTCTAACCCAGATAACTGACAGTTATACAATGTGCAGACCGAGATCACTCACACAAAGCAAACATATATTTTTCCATCTCCTACCACACATCATAATAATCCCACTACTTAGCAGTGGTGGAGGCCACCATGCATCCTCTGTGGCCAGGAAGCACTCAGGGTTGTAATTTACACTGAAGATCAAGACAGGCCTCCTCCAGCTGTCCATGTGACTGCAGTCAATCGAAAGGGTGATTATAGCAGCTTAATCCCAGATGATCTCTGCTTCTAAAAGCCACTGCAGCAAAGACAGGAAGGGCCTCAGCTTAGGGACAGTGGCTGGTTGTCATGACAGCTGGAAAATGAAGGAGTGGAAAGAGACGTACAGATGCATGAATGGTTTCTCAGACAGTCAATGAGCTCCTTTGCACTGATGCGCTCTCATTCATCGATTAAGTCACTGATCGTTCTGTAATCCTACGTATCCAACCTTTGACCCACTGTGGAGCCACGTGTGAGGATGTGAGCAAACATTTTCCCTGAACTTCATCATGTGAGTCATGACTCGTCTGATTGTTTTCTTTTTGATCTCTGCCTCGTGGACTATTAAAAAGAATATCCTGCAGTGGTTTTATGGAAGGAGAGAGTGAAGGAATCATTTTCACGCAAGAGACGGATTCATTTTTGTTTCCAGTACTGGTCTTTAACCTGGGATGTCACAGCCATGCACATAGAAGATTAGAAGGTGGATTTCTTTGCGTAACACTATGGAGAAGATAAATAATCCTCTCCACCAGCACCATCACTTTGTTTCCCATACTATTTTCTATATGTCTTTATCTCCTTCGACTTCATTCCACTTCAGCACGCAGACAATCTCCTGTCCCTTTTTATGAACTGCACATCAGTGGTGGAAGATTTCAGTTTACCCTCCAGTGGAAAGAGGTTCACACATTCTGGGCTCCTTTATTGTTTGTGTGAAAATCAGGCACTGGGGGTTTGGCTTGTGCATTAACCCAGACCCCGACAATAACACTCAGCACTGGCCTGAAGCCGGTGCCAGGCTTTGGGAGGATGCCACTCTCTCTTTGTTCGAGCCAACAGGAGCTGGAAGGCAGCAAGACTGTTAGTTATGATGACATTGCCCCTGCAGAGCAACCAATAATTGTAAATGTAGGTGAGAAAAAAATGAAAAAATGCATTACTACTCAGTATCTGGAAAAAAGGGTCAGAGGTGAACTCTCACAGCCTCCATGAAGTCAGATTATACGATAGCCGCAGAAGTACAGATACTTCATCCGGGCATTCTCTTAATCTGGACAAATGTAAGCTGGTGGGGCTTCGACACAAATCCCTCTTTTAAGAGATAAAGAGCGAAAGATGCAGATTGCTTTTCCCATCCATTTTTACTCAAAGAGGCACCTCACATCAGCGGGAGTCATTATTTGTGACTGGGTGTTGCTGCTGACATGTTGGGACTGGCTTTGTTTTATTTTGGATTTAGACTCCACAAAGGAGCAATCAAGACTTTTTGATATTTTACAGGTGCTTTAAGTTCCTGTTTCCAGCGGTTTGATGTCTGACATCCTCGGGCCGGATGTTTGAAATCTTCACGAATCTCTATCAAAATAGCACTGCCTTGTTGTTTTGTTTCTAACTCAGAAGCAGCTTTTGCCCAAAGTAGATGTAGCAGGCAAACCTGAGCAAAAGAGAGGAAGGATTTTCATCAGTTTGCAGCACTTGATTGCAGATAGCAATGTTTGCCAGCCGTGGTGGAACTGGAGGAGGTAAAGGAGGGAAATACTCAGTGGAAGACCTCTATGGCATCAGTAAGAAGCCCAAGGCATCGTCCTCCTCAGGGAGTATCGTGGCCAAATCTGGAGCCCGGAGCAGCAAGACCCCGGACCAGAGGACCGAGTCAGAGGCCCTGGCTTCTCAGATCCTGGAGGCGGCGCACAGACTGGTGGAGCGACGTCGACTTGAGCTCTACCTGAGAGAATGTGGCCTCTCCCTGGCCGAGTGCGAGGCTGAGCGCTCTGCGATGACATACAGGTAGGAGGGCAGGAAGCGGAAAGAGGGGCAAAAGTACAGCATCATCATACTGTGAAACCATCATGCAATTTGTTTTCTGAGAATAAAAACGTGCTAGTAATAAGAGATGTATGTAAAATAGTGTCAGATTAAATTTTCTCTTCTCTACAGTCATTGTTCTCCACCTCTACATTAAAGAGACCACAATGAGAGAATGACTGCGTAGCAAATTGTGGCAAATAACAACTTAATATGCACATAAAGCTGCCATACCTTTAATAAGAAGTTAATTTGAGAAAGTCCGAAATATGTCAAAGCATCCTGTTGATGAACCATTTAAAAACCATGATTAATGTTTTTCTAATATATTACTAATGCATGACTGCAGTTCAGTGTTTGAAGAGGGCTGCAATTGAAGGCAGTGAGTGGAGACATCATTCATGGTTGGACAAAAAAAAAGAAATATACTTGCTTTTTTTTTCCCACCAGTGACCTAGAAAGAAAAATCATGCGTTTGATGAGATTTCAAAGCACAGCAGTGCTGAATAAATGTGGCCGGACTGCAGAAACATCTGTCTGTTCAGGAGCACTGATGATGATGCCAGATACAGTCACTTACACGGGACTGGTGCGTCAAACATTATCTTAAATCTTCTCCCAAAGACATCATGACGGGGTCAGCATCAGCGGGGTGTAAGTTTTGGGGTTAATGATGCATTCTTTGACAGCAGAAGATAGGCAGTTGGTCGTTACAGTGCTCGTATCTCTCAGCTGAAAGTGCTCACTATCGCTATTTTGGGATGAAAAGGTTGTTGTGAATCCATAACACATTAGTTCAAGTGTGACACCAGTTGTGGGCGCTGTATGTGTGCTGCTATTACCTCTAATTTGAATTTTTGACATTAATTGCTCCTGTATTATTTCTATTTAATTCTAGTCTTATTTCATATATTCATAATTAGTTATTCTCTAAGTCTTTATTGATCTGTACTTATTCAGTCTTTGTGCTGCTGTAACACCCGAATTTCCCCTCAGGGGGATCAATACAGGATTATCTTATCTTATACACCACATTGTTGCATATTTCATCATTGCAGATTTGTGTGCACTTAAGAATATCAGCAGCTGGTTGAACAATAGCCATATATAAACCAATCATTTTAGGAAATAGGGTTGCTGAGACACAATATGGCATTTATTTGACAGGCTATATCCCAAACAGATGCACACAGGCATGAAGAGTCCTGTAAAGTCACCTCTAGGTGGCAGTGTCAGCCTGGTGTGAGGACCAGGCAGCACAATGACTCAAAACCAGAAAAAGGCTTTTAAAAATGCAGCTTAAATAGTGTGATTTGTGTGGATAAATAAAAGAAAACACGCCTCGTGTACTCTCCGAGCGATTGGTAACATTTTCTACCAGCATGCGTTTGATGACTGAAATCAATGAATGACATATCAGGGAGCATCTGAAGCGATTCCTGACAGCACTGCTTCAATCGCTGGTGCTTGTGAATTTCTTCTTACACCTCATGTCTGTAATGGCAGCAGTCTCTGTACAGCCTCTGTGCATGGGATGTGTTAGCCTTGGTTAATTAGTGTAATGACGCATCAGATCTGAACTGCCTAATGACTGAAAGTGATCACTTACAATCAAGACATTAGCAAATGATCCAATTTTGTGTTCTCTCTAATTTGCTGCTTTTGCTGGAAATGACAATTTTCCACACATCCACTGCTTTCCTGAGTGCTGACAAATTTGGGACACTGAGGGAAATACTTACATTTTGGCAAACAGATAAAAAGGGCTGAGTGCCTCTTTACATAAAATAAAACTTAAAGATTAGACGTATATAAACATATCACAATTTGTCAAATGACTTCAGGTTCTTTGACATATTGAAGCAAAAGGAATTATACTGAAAGCATTCAATAAATGTCCTGTGGCTGTCCTCTTTGTAACCATCTTCATGCGAAGTGGAACCATTTTTAACGTGAACCAAAACCACAAGCAAAGCAGCATGTCTGAGGGAACGCTTCAGTGTGGATAAATGCCCTCAGCTTTGCTAAACTACATGCGCATTTCACGTAGAGGCACAACCCAAGCACATCTGAGCGTCTGCTGCAGTCCAAGGAGGAGAAAACCAGCTGTTAGCATCCCTGCAGCTACCAGAAAAATGACAATGTGTCACTGAGGGAGATGAGTTTCTTCATTCTTCTTACTGGACAATGTATTTCAAAACTAGCTATATTTAACATGTGTTACAATGTTAGTTGTGGCTGCTAATTGTTTTTAAATGAAAACTTAGCCGACTGAAATGAGGACAAAGTGATGAATCCTATAAACTGGACAAACTGAGCTCCTCCATATTATAACATAGTTCTTCATCAGCCCTGGTGCATATTCTTTTTAGATTTGTGGCTAGATGTGATCAAGGGAGGGAGGCTCACCTAAAATCAATGAATGGACAGATATATTTGGAGAATACCACACTAAAATAAGAGATTTACTGTGCTGCAGGCAACATTTTGGAAACGAGAAACATCATTATGCAAATAAGCTTGAGCATTGTGGAAAGAGACTCGGCAGTTTATAGAGGATCACAGAAGAAACAGGCTTTGCGCTGAGCTTTGGAGTCTTTCAAGGACATTCTCGTGGTACAATCTGTTGTATAATGTTTCTCGATAAGAAAGATGGTCCACAGCTATCCATAGATGGTCCACACGGCCTTCTTATTCGCAGAGAAGTGAATGGATGCATCTAAAGACGGGTCCATTGTTGTTGTCAGTCGATACAGAGCTTCCATGTGGTGCTCTGTGTAAGTCCACTTTAGTGTGATATAGTTTCTGAACTGTCAAGCAGGACGAGTGCTGTTAAAGTGATGACGGTGATGGACGTGAAGGTGAAGGTTAAGCCTGTGATGAAGATTTAGCCAAAGTGATTATGTAGATTTATCCTCATTCACTTATGACATGAATTTGTCCAAAGTCTGGAAAACAGAATGAAGTGATTCTTGGGAAGCTTGTAGCTGCAGATTCCTCATATTTGTGCTTGTCGCTGTGCTATAACAGGACAGGAGATCATTAAACCTTCTCCTCCTCTCACATTTTCTCCCTGCCCATACAACTGGGAACTTCCCAGTGCTAACTTGTACTGAATAGGTCTAGTTCTTCAAAATTCCTTCTCAAGTTACCTTCTGCTAGCAGCTGACTGCCATGCAATCTGCTCTGGGATCATCCTGGGAGCGCAGATTGCTCTAAAGCAAGATTTCATTAGACACGACTACTGGGAGCACGTTGACAGAAATGATGAATGTTTGCATGCGCGTCTGCATTTTTATCTGCACAAGACAAGTATTTTGCAGATCGTCCCGCTGTGCGACGTGAAACTTTCCGGATTGACAGCCTTCTCTAAGGACATGGCAGCATACCTCAGACTGTAAACACCGCCTTGAAGGAACCATTATCATTGCCTGGCCACCAAATGACACATCCGGTTCCTTTTAATATGATGTGATGCAGTGTGATATGATATGCCAGGCTGTGCTTTGTTATGATGTGATGTGATGTGACTTAGAAGTCGTGTAGCTCGTCTCTGTTGTGAGGTGATGGTGATGATCCAGTGTTGCAGTGCAATTTGGGTGATTGGCCATATAGATACACAGTGAGAGGGAGACTGTTCTGAACATGGAAACATGGGTGTGGTAGAAAGGCAAAGAGGGATCCCTGCATATGGCAGAGGGAGGTGTGAAAAATGAGGAGCTCTGGTGATTTAATGCCGAAATTAAAGTGCAATAACATTATATTAATGTTATATATCAAATCTCGTGTGCATATATTTAAAAAATCTGGTGCATGGAGATTTTAGTTTTTT